>VZTA01015052.1:573540-661023 GCA_013398855.1 Mohoua ochrocephala | reverse complement strand
TCAGGTCAAAAGCTAATGCATATTGTGTGTGTGAACAGTAACCTATTACAATGAGGGTATTTATCTTAGTTGCTTAAATAGCTCCAGTGCCATATCCTCCTAATCATCGCCGGTGACTTCTGGCACTTGTAGTGTAACCACTGCATAATAACAGCCACAGCATTTGGTGTCTGTATAACCTAACCATGTCTTCTGTACATCTGATAGCTCTCTGGGATTAATAGTGTGCTTTCCTTGGAAACAGTTTTGCTGAAACTCTGCTCTCAGTTGGACACTATATTTGCATCCATGTTATTTTCTATAATCTAAATAATTTTTATAGGAAAGGGGTGTAGGAGTGCATGTTTTCAGCAACATTGAGTAACATGTTGTTGAGAAATTCTCTTTCTATTCCAACCTCTCACCAGAAAATCACTTTTTACTTTAGGTCTAACAGTCAAAATGGAATATTTAATTTTTTTTTTAAAAATGAGGAACAAATACTGGCAAACTCAAGTCTGTCAGCTAAATAAGCCTGTATAGCATATTAATTAAAAATGTAAATGTTACTTTAGAGTTTGGAGTATGAGCTCAAGATTCAGATTCTCCAGTTAAGGACATGGTTTCTCTCAAAAGAATTCTTCTCTCACAAGCTTCTTCAAAACAGTTCTAATACTTTGTGTCTGGCAAGAAATGTAGTGAACAGCTAACTAGGCTGTATTTGAAATTTTCTCCTCCAAACCTGAACAAAACAAAGGAAGTATAGTCAAATGGAACTGAATTTTTTTAAACTTTTTTCTTGTTCTGTTAGTGCAATCTCAGAATATCTGAGAGAATACAAACATGTTTCATCTCCACTTTCATTCAATCTGTTTTCACTTTTTTGACAATTCAATATGGGTATTTGAGAATTTAATGTCAGTTCTTTCCTTTTTAACTCTCCTTTTCTTTCCAACTGTGCTCACTTGTTTTATATATGTATAATTTCACACTTGTATTTTTCACCTTCTCCACTGGGAAAAGTAGGCTAGTAAGAGTGATGTTCACTTTCTGAAACTTGTTTTTCTTTCAGTTCTGTTTCCCTAAGGAGGTTAAAAGAAGAGAAATGTAAAATGCTAAATTGGAAAATTTAGGATTTTTACTACTACTACATAAAAAAATGCTTGGAAGGAATGGAGGAAATCCAGTTTTCATTTTTCTGAAAAAAGCAAGTTGTCACTAAATCTCTATTTTGGAAAAAAAAAAATTAAAAAAATCAATCCTCTCTTTCTTAGACGAGACTGTTTAATAAGAAGAACTGTTTGTCTCCATGATGTCAGTGTGTAAAAAGTGGAGGGACCCATGTTGTGATTCTTTTAGTGTGAAAAATCAGCTCTTAAAACTCACTTTATACCTCTGCATTTAAACTACATCCATTATGATTCTGTACTGCAACCTTTGAGGTAACATAGGCTGCAGCTACTAGTTTATATTGAATGGAACTAATCTTCACACTGTTAATCTAATTGTTTGCTCTGAAAAGTAAAATCCAAACAAATTCTTAGAGCTTGGTGACTGAACAGATGTTTACATGAGTTGTGTGCTCAATGCTGCTGGTAGAGGGTAGACTTCAAGCAAACACTTGTACAGCAAATCTCAGCCTTTTTGGTTTGCCATTGCTGTTGGTGATTTCAAGATGCACAGCAGACACAAGGAACTCACTGAGTTGTTCCCTCAGTGACAAAGACAAACATTCCTGTGCAGCAGGACCTGATCCAGTGCCTGTGCTGGCATCAGAGGCCAAGGCACAAGATGTCATTTCGGACATCCAGGGTCACAGATTGGATCTTGGAGGAATGGCAAACCACCGTGCCTTCCTAAACAACTCATCACCTTTGGGCAGGCCTCTCTCCTTGGCCAGTTCACAGTCTCCCAAGTTCTTTTCGATATTTATTTAATGCCAGCATAGGACTATTTGCATGCGATTTCCCTCCCTTTTGGTTTATTCCCTCTAATCAGCTTGCTCCAGCGATACACAGAATTTCTCTAGACAATGTATTACCTCCTTCAGGCTGGCTTACATTGTCTGATTGCACTTCTCTCTCCTGCACGCAGTGTGTTCCTGGTCCTCACCATCCATAATACATTGTAACCATAGAGACCATGCACAATTCAAACAGGAATCTTCAAGGCTCCACATTTGCTCTTGTAAATATTTTGATGAAAAGAGTGATTATATTTCAGATCAAGGCTTCAACAAGAATATTAGTTAAAAACATTGATTAAGAGAAGTAAAAGTATGTGCTCAGCAGTGTGTATCGCTAAGACTACAGGATGAAGTTGAATCTGAGATTCACAACTATTGCACGGTAGCATGAAGTGCTACTGGAAGGTACTTTATTTTTATATTAGTGATCTCTCAAGGCTTGATCCAAAGTCACTTGCTATGAAGATAAGACTTTCCATTGATTTTAATTTGCTTTGGAACAGAGATCTTTTAAAGTTTTAATTAATAGCTTCAAAGTTGTGTATTATGCAATTTGTAAAGTGCTCAGGATGTATTCAAATGTAAAATGTTACTATTATATTCCATTCCAGTCTTAGGCAGCATCCACATCGACTACTCTGAGAGTATTAAACTACAGAAGTAGTTGAACTGGTTTTTTTTTTGAAGGGGGGGAAAAAAATCCCATACTTATTATGACAATATTTTTGATTTAATGTTGTCCTTAACCTCATTAGGGAAATTTTTTATAATTTTTTTTAAAAGCAGAAGTTCTGTCTTTGTATATAGCTATTAAAATCATTATACATTTTTAGGAGTAAATAAATTTAGGAGAACAGAAATGCATAATGCAGCACCCTTTTATCAAGGGCATATACCACGCACCAGATGGAAAACAAACTGTGTTTACAACATTACCACTATCGCCACTGACACTACGAGATCTACAATATGTTATAGCAGCAGCTCCATTAACCTTGCTAGTTCTGTTAGAGTTGTCTGGTACTTTGCCCAATCTGTGTTTGTTGTCAGCAAATGGATCAAATTAGGAGATTTTCATTCTGTTTATTGACCTTTTCCCTCCTTTCTCAATTTAGGCCATAGTTCATTCAAAATTGTTCTACTATTGCTCTGTAAAATCCTGCAAATAGATGGCTCTGGATCTATCTGCTACTCCACATGTAAATTATACCATCTTACCTCAGAGGTGAAACTTCAGAACAACAATTGATAGCAAATGTGCTGTAAAAACACCAATTCCTGCCTAGGTGATGGTTGGTGATGTGCCTCGCTGAGGCTGTTGACCTTTAGGAGCAGCATTGGGACACGCTGCTGTCTTTCAGTGCAGGCTTGCCCCATGGGATCTTTCACTTTTCAAATTAGAGCAATCCTCACCACTCTTATTCATGTTTTTAATGTAGTCATACTTATTTGTTTGACAACTTGGGAAGCGGGTGGGAATGTTTTATTTTGTTAAAATGAGTTAACTAGAAGAGCGATTCTGTTGCCCTTGCCCCGATGCCTTCACTCCAGACCCGTGAAAGGATGTTTAGTTTCTAACTTGTGCCTGTCTCAGCAGAGGTACTTCACACCACAATTCCATTATCAGTTCAGTTCAGCAGGAACCACTGCAGGCCCATATGTTCCCACCCTGTGTTTGTGCTACAGAAATTCACACACAGCCACATGACAACCCAAGTCTGTGAACTGATCCAGCCCCAACAGAACTGCTTGCTGCTGAGGTGAGTTTTGGCTGGATACATTTTCTACCTCACTGCGTGGCTGCGAGAGCACTTCCACAACAAGGGGGAACAGAACCAAGTGGCTTTGTGTGAGGAGAAGAGCACAGTCACTCCCCTCCCTAATGATGCTTACCAGATTAAACTGATTGTGGACTAAGATGTTATGTTAGCTGGAAAATTAGAATGCTTCAGGAAGCCATTTTCAATTAGATTATTATGTGGAATAAGGTGATGTCCTCCATATACCTACTGGCAGACACTTAAGCCCTTCCTTAGCATTCTTTATTTTTTCCTCTCCTTCGCAGTTCAGTTCATTAAAATCATAAAGGAAACAAAGCTGTAGGGGTAAGAAAATTATTTCAAAGACTGAGGCAGAAGTAACCTGATACTGGCTTTGTGCAACCTCCCTTCCAATTCTTCCTGTTGTGTGAGCAGTGCTGAGCAGGCAGTTGTGATTTAGATCAACACTACTTGCCACAGCAAGCTGAATAACCTCCTGACCTTCAGTTCTATTGTGATACACAGGTTTCATTTTCTCTCAGCTAAAAGCAACTTATACTGAAGGGAAAATAAGGCCTGCTTCTCAGTTTGGACAAGATTTAAGACATTGCATCAGCAGTAAGGCAGACTGAAATGGTAGGGATTTTTCTACTGTATACTCTATGGCAAATTTAAAAGTTGGTTGTTTTTTTGGTGCCCTTATATTGACCTACATCTAGGCATGGAAAAAAAAAAGGTTATTATATGAGAAATAATGAAAGAAAAAAAAATTAAGAATTTTAAGTTTTCTGCATTCATTGTTGCTGCATCCCCATTCTGCTTAAAGCCTCTGCCAACAAATCATGGTCTACATAAGGACAGCCAGAGCAACACTTATGATTCTGAAAATTTGCTCCCAATTCTTTCAAATTTAAATAATATACAAAACAGCTTTAGAATCCATCAGTCATTATAGCAACGATAGGCAGGGGTTATTTTCTCTGTCCATGAGTACTGTGTTTGCATCTTAATGCAAATCTTGTCTTGCCTGGGATCTGGAGTTTTGTTGCATAGGCTGAAACCATTGGGTGAAAGTCTTTCGTTAGTTTGAGTGTGCCTTGGCAAAGCAGCTTGATGTTTTCTGATGAGGGGTGATCTAATCACTTTGGAAAAAAAAAATCCATTATAATCATCACTGTTCGTAGGGGCAGGAAGGTCATAGACCTTCATAGTAAATGAAAATATATTGATTTACAAAATCCTGAATTTATCATTGTAATTGCAGTTATTTATGTTATCAGGATTGGTACTGCCAAGACGTGAGTTGTGACTCTACGCTTCCCTGGTTTTAGCAAGGGAGAGCATTTGGGATATAGCTTATTCCAGTCCAGTAGGAACTGATGAATAGCTCATGGGCATATATAAACGTGGTTTGAGTGATATGATGTCTTTGACTGTGGAACACAGACACCTAAACTGACTTGTATGCATCCTTTGTAAAGCCTGTAGGCCACGCATGGTTTCTGTACAATACCTGCCTACACAAGAAAGCAAAAGCATCCTTTATTTTTAGTCAGGTTTAGTTCATGGGTGTACTACTAGGAGTGTAATGTAGGTGTACCAATAAACTAAGAACAGCCTGTGCAAATTCAGTTTGAGGTTAAACTTGGGGTCAGAAATAAAATAATTGCAGTTTTGCCTTTCTGGCATTTGCTGGAAAGACTTCTAAGGAATGCACCATGTTGGGAGAAAACTTATCCTTCCATAGCTGCATTAATTAATCATTAAACTGTGTGTTCCTAATGAAAGAAGGTGTATACTTTGCCGAGTAAAGGTGACTGCCTGAGTTTGATCTGCTCTTGAGAATTGATGAAGACAAAGGGCCGGGTTTTTTTTCAAGACTGTCTTAAATAAAATATTTAATAACAACAACATAGTATTCACCTTTCTTCTTCATGGTTATTCTCAAAATATTTACAATAATTTATTTATAATAGTGAGTAGCATTTATTTTAATGTATTGGTATTATGCACATTGTCTTCCACATTTGCTTTCAAGATCAGAAGTAATATTTCTGCCCATATAAGCTATTTTCCTTCTTAATTTATCACAACTATTTTCAAAAATATGTTTCTACCTGAAAATATTATGCATAGGCACAGTGTATCTGCTGTCTGAGATTTCTTTTGTGTTTACTACTGGAGTTGGCTTCTCTGCAGAACTGTCAAAGCAGATGAAGCCAAACAGTCACAGAACAGTTTTGGAAGCCTCCATGTGATCTGTCATATTTACCTTTAACAGACTGCAGTACGAGGCTGAAACGTGGGATCTCCTGTCAGAGCAGAGTTGAAATAGTGCTTTTCTGGGTACCTGATAATAGAAGAGGTCACTTTTTAGAGCATCTTACCTTATAGTAAATGGTTTAAGAGAAGCACCAGTGAGCCATCATTCATTCCAGCCTGCTATAGACAGCTCCTTGTCAGTAACAAGGCAACAGGGAAGCCCAAATTGATAACTGAGTTCTACCGGTATCACTTGTGTATTTATTCCTTCATGTACTTTGCCTTTATCTTTCAGTGTTTCTGAAAGATAAAATAGTTCTCAGGTTGATGAGAAGAAGTGGATAGGAAGAACTGTTTGGACATAATGAGAAATAAGCTATCTTAAAGTGGAATCTATTTGTTTCTCTTTTTCACTAACACTCCTGGCGTGACATTTTTTTAGAGGCTTTATTATGAGCACGGTTTTATCTATAATGCATTTGGGCAGATATGTAAAGGAGCCAGGAGAAGGGAAGGAATAAAAAAAGAGAAGGAAACTAACAGCCGCAGAGTAGATACCAAGCTTCTGTGAAAGCATCAGTCAGGATAGGAAATTATAGTCTTTCCTAACAAAGAGAAAAATCTGAGCAAGAATGCCCATGGACAAATAAAGAGCACAGTTTCGTGGTGTATCTTTGTGAGTCTCCAGCACTTTTGGTCACTCATTAGAGCAGTAAGTTTCTGTGCAGAGTATTTGGTTTTACTCGGATGTTATTGCGGTTATGTTTGTGGACATAGATCCAGAATCGTGCAAAAAGGGCACCAGTATATGGACTTCACTGTTGTCCTCTCCTGGACTGCAGCATGAGTAGAAGTTCTAATATCGAATAAGCAGGGAAACGCATTATGTACGGTCACCTAATATGCAGCCATTTTTCTTTACCATGCACTGAGACCTTGCCCTTGTTCTTTATGCTTTTATAACATCTTCATTCCGTTGTTGGAATCCTGTCTTTATAGACATGCAACTTAAATCTGTTCACTGCTTAGCAGCCTAAAGAATAAGTTCTTCAAAAGATTTCTTGCCTCCCAAAGTGTTATGTATACACTATTGCTTCACAGTTCAGGGTGGTCTGGGCCTCGGGGGACACTAATTTCTGCCAGATTTGTTACAATTTCTTATTCAATATCTTTACCAATCTTCTGAGTGTTTAAATGCTAATCAAGGTTGTAGCTGGCAGGGGGGAGTAGCAACGGATGAGTAAAGACATGGACACAAGGCCGCAGTGTGACTTAACTCATCCGAATGTAGTCATTTATCTCTCTTACTAAAGTCTGTAATAATCAGGAATCCTCATAAACCATAGATCAAATGTATTTTAAAAGGTAAATTCTATAGGGCTGTCTCATTTCTATTGAATACTGTTGTGCAGCTGAAAGTCTCTAGAAATTCCTGCAAGGCATTAACTGGCTGAAATACAGAGCCTTTGCACAGAGGAACGTAACCTGTCGCTAATGGTTCTAGGCACTTCCTCAAAAGAAATAATATTAATGAGAAAGAATAAATATCTGTATTGCTTCTTCTGATTTTTTTTTTTTAATTTTAAAAGTGCAATCTTAAAATTTATACAGAAAAAAGTATTTAGTCTTACTAAAATACAACTGGAGAGGTGCAGCAGTACTTACAGGACCTGGCTAATGACAGTAACGGCTTTTCATGACATCTGTTTGGTAGGCTTCAGAATGACCTTGTCAAAGTTAAAAGCTCATAACATTCATATTTTGTTTTTATAGCATTATGATTCTGCATAACAGTGCTAAAAACAAAACCACAGTATAATTATTCTGTCAATCAAGCTGCCAGAAAAGGCATTTTCCACTAGCTTTGCACCTACTAAACTGTAAATAATTTATAAAATTAGAAGTCAAGACTAAGTGGAGGCATTTTGGGGCTAGTTAAGCACTTGTCAGAGCTCTGTGGTTTAAGCGACCCCACACACTGAGCTCTGGGTGCTTCCTGCTCTCCTGTGAGTGTGAAAATGGTCATTTGTCCTTGTATTGCTGTGCATACACCTAATGAAAATATCAAGCTGTTAATAGAGCTATGAACAGGTGTACAGTGGATGTTGTAATGATGTTTTATTCATTTGAATTTCCAGCCCATTTAGTCTCATCCAGTGAACAACAAAAATATTTTCTTCATTATCTCCAATTAATGTAAATGTCAAATATTTGAATATATTATCACACTGATAATTCAGTACGTTGGTTGATTTGTGGAGTATTTGCATTAAAGTGACAATTAAAACAAGGGGAAAAGTAATCCAGAATGTATGTTCTTATCTGCTGTCATGTTCTTACAGAGATGTTGTACTTGCTTCTCTGAGATCTTTTGACTGTGGTAAACAAGTTGCTTAAAGCCTTTGAGCTTACCGTTGTTTGTATCTGGTCTTTAAAAAATGACAGTAATTGATTTGCATTCAATTCAAAACAAGGTTGATTGGCTATTCATTGTCTGTTCTGTTCAGCTTGGATAGGGTTAATTTCCTTCCTAGCAGCTGGTGCAGTGCTGTGCTTTGGATTTTGTGTGAGAATCATATTGATAACTCAGAGATATTTGAGTTGCTGCTGGGAAGTGCTTGCACAGTCAGGGACTCCTCTGCTTCTCTGGCTGCCCTGCCAAGGAGCAGGCACAGGGAGCTGGGAGGGACACAGCTGGGACAGCTGACCTCAGCTCATCCCAGGGATGTTCCAGACACCTTCCATAGTGTCCTGTTGAGCAATAAAACTGGGGAGAGTTGGCTGGGGGTGGTGACCCCACTGATCAGGGACTGGCTGTGCATCACTCAGCAGGTGGTGAGCAACCCCATTGTGCATCATTTGGTTTGTTTATTCTTTTACCATTATTACTGTTTTCTCTTCCTTTTTTGTCCTATTAAACTGTCTTTATCTTGACCAGCAAGTTTTGCCTTTTTTCTGATTCTCTCCCTCTTCCCACTGCAGGGAGGGAGCGAATGGCTCTGTGGTGCTCTATCTCCCTGCCAGCTTAAACCACAGCACACTTTAAAATTTAGTTGACAGATACTAATCTCTCACAACAGAGCTGTTCTGAGGGCAAAAGTCTGCTTTATGGATATATAAAAACAAATGTGTTCTGACAGGATGGAGGCAATAAAATAATTATCATGATTGTCTTTTGATAGCTCTCTCTCTTTTAACTTTTCCTGTGCTCATTTGTGAGTCAGTCTCTGCCTGCCCACTTGACTCCGGTGGGGAAGTGTATGTGCCACTGCGACACTGGGCAAGGAGTGGAGCAGGTAGGCAGCTGAAACTGTGCCTGCATGAGTAAGGCTCTGCTGCCTTCAGGATAACACTGCTGGCATGTTCTGCATGTACCCAGAGAGCACACTTGGGACATTAGAAAGAAGAAGAAAATTATTTCAGTCTCATGCTTGATTACTTGGCACCTCTAAAACTTCTGTTACTTGGTAGGATTGGTAGATTGCTTGTTGAGATCCTTACCAACATTTGGGGCCTAATTTCTTTACTTTTTTTCCTTTACTTTTTTTTTTCTGTTGTAGTGCTAAATTTTATATGAACTCCATAAATGCAGGTAGTAATTTCAAATAGCCCTTTCTCACATGGAGAAAATATGAAGCAAAAATAACCCAGGAATCCACACAAACTATAGCTCATCATCACACACTCTACATGGAAGGAGTCATGTGGTCATTACATATTTTCCTCCAAGTTTTGCATATGACCAAAATCTGCTGGGCCAAGAATATTGGACATGCTTAGTTTATTATTACTAACACTTGTGCAAGTTTCCATGGAAAGTTTTTCATTGTTGAAGAACCACAGAAACACTCAATAGCATTTCCTATCCATCCTTCCTTCCCTCCACTTGTAAGAACTGAATATTTGCGGTGTTTAACCAAAAAAGAAGTTGCCCTTTGTGCTGCTCAGCTGTGTTTTTAGTACTGTTGCATGTAGCATATCAAGATTGTGGCAATCCCATCCAGTTCTGCTTCATATCTAAGAATTTAATTTTGGGAGTAGGAGACAGGTGATTGTGGAGCAGGGAATTTGTGGAACAGGCTGTGGGAAAGGCAGGACTTTGCTGGTTTGTAGTCATATATTTGTGCCCACACCACATGCTGCGATTTTATACCTTTTTAGACTGGTGAGGCCAAAAGAGCTGCAGGTAGGATATGCTGCTTTTATTTTTTTCTCTTGCAAACCAAAATTAGTTATTATTTTACAGTAACTGGAATTCCAGGTTTTTGCAAAAAATGTCAGCCTCTTAATTGTCTACTCTTTTTTTCTGGTGATCCTCTTCTAATGCTGGGATGTATACTCTCCTCTGAGATGATCATGTTAGAGTTTTTGCTTTTGTTAGATGCAACAAAATTTTACATTCCCCCAGCATCATGGGAACGAAATAATTAGGGAGGATGGGGGAGTTCCAAGAGAAGTGGATGGTCTGGAGTACAGCGGATGTTGCAAGAGCATCAGGACCATAGTTAGTTTAGCCTGTAAAGAATGAAATGAGATGGTAAGTTGGAGCATAAATTCTAGGTGTTGGATTTAGATGATGACAGAAGTGGCTTAGTACCTCTGATTTAAAAGATAAAACAAAACTGAAATACTGGATATGGAAAAATAGTGATAGCAATGTAGATGGGGAAATATTTAGACTTTTTGCATATTTCTTGTATGAGTTGCTTGTGAGAAATAATAAAAGGTTAATGTTTCTTTTTTTCTAAATAAACTCCTCATCACTGTGGTCTGACTTTAAAGGTGCTTTTGTTATGCCTACAGTGGTTCGAATCAAACTTCTGAATTTTTAGAGGTTGCTTTGATTTTCTTCTGTTACCTTTGCGACATCATCAACGTTCAGAGAACCAAATAATGATCCGGCAAGGTGTAAAGCAGTTGGCATTATTAATAAAGGTAAAAGAGAAGGGACCTGAAGGGGAGCAGAGAGAGAGAGAATTCCTAGGAAGAGCATGCTTAAAGTTATTCCATTTCTGTAGCTGAGGTCACAGGGGACTGTCTTGTGTGGTAAAGCTTTCATGCTTTATGATCACACAGAAAATTTAATCCCACTCTGGTTAAAAATGCCAGCTTCATGCCACTGCAGAGGGAAACATACAGCTTATGAATTTGTAGAATAAATACAAGAAGAAAATAATGCAAAATGTGTTCAAGCAGGCTAACAGATTTTTAGCATAAGTTCATAGTAAAAATGTCGATAACAGATGAAACTTACTGTGTAAAACTATGCAAATAAAGAAATGGGTAAAAACTGTGAGAAGATCAAGTAAGCTATTGTATTACTTATTGATCAGTTCTCATCAAAAGAGCTTTATACCATCCTACATAGCCTCATTATGGGTGTAAGGTATGGAAGACAATATGCTCTAGTAGAATAAGAAAGAAATTTAGATGCAGTAGGCAAAATCAGAGGTAGCACAAACTGGAAATAATAAAGGAATCTGTACGTGTGAGCAAATACATTTGTGAGACAATGCATTTTAAGTTACAGAGAAGTTTTCTCTCACAGCTTCCTCAAAATTTATATCATGGTAAATTAAAAGTATAATGAATATTAGTTTTGTATCTGTAGACTATCCTGAATTACAGAGGAGGAAAGAAAGGCAGGAAAAAACCCCAATGCTTTAATTCTACAGGAACCTGGAAGAGGAGGGAAAGGGGAGGTCCAGGGTTTTTTTTAACTTGGAAGTTTCACTTAATTGCTTTCACTTTGGTTTTGCTGAAGTCTTGGCATTTATAACTCCTAAAGTCACTTCTGTGTCGGGCACTGCCACTGCCTGTGCTTGTCTTCACTGCTGGGGAGGTGGGGGCACAAATCCATGTAAGCTGCTGCCCTGCTCCCCTTTCCTGTCACTATCTCTTGAGGTGCTTTATGAAATAAGAGTTATTTTATGACAGTAAAAGCAAAAATGCTTCCATTTAATGGTTGTTTTGAGTCAGTCTTTTTATGTTCAATCCCTTTTATCCACGCTGTTCTGTGTCACTATCTTGGCAGTTGTTTGGCTTTGGGTCAGGCAAGCGTCTCAAGAGAATACAGTTCAAGTGTGCCCAAAAAAAGAAAGAAGGTGGGTTTTTTAATATAGTGGAAACCTATTTTTCTTTATTTTTGCCTGACTTAATATAAACTTTAAATCCAGGACATTACATGATTCAATTTCAAATTTCACTGGGAGGGCTTTTTCCCTCAAAACAAATTAATTGACGTATCCCTAGCTGAAAGTTATTTGTTATTCCCAAACTCGCTGTTGGCTCTAAATGTCCAAATGATTTTCTCAGATTTCTTGGCAGTTGGGGATATATGTAAATAATTGGTCACAAAAGGAAGAGATTGCAGTGGGTAAAGGGAATTAAATATCTTCCCATTTCATTCAGGAAATATATCATAAAGATACTCAACCAAAGCTTTTAGAGTACTCTTGTATACATCCAACAAGTTAATCTAATTTCCCTGCAGTCATTATAACTAACTTTTATCAATGAATCGAGTAATTAGTGACTACATCATGGCTGACAAGCCTTCCCATGCACAATAACGTAAATTTTGGGAAGTCATGGTTCAGAATTCACCTGGTATAATTCAAATACGATGAGTGTCAAAACTTCAACACATAGTAATTTGCTGTCGTTATGGACTATCATTTAAATTACATTTTTACACCTAATCAATGAGTAGTGTTGGTTATTTCTGATCATTTCTAGTGCAACACAGAGATACAGATAAGGGGAAAATGAAGAATGTGTTTGAAAGTAATCTAACAAAATGTCAGTGTTCAAATTGTAATTTACCAATGAGTCTCCAAAAAACCCTCAAACCCTGAACACGAGCAGGAAAAAGCAAAGATGCTTTACAAATATCTTTCCCTTTGTAGTTTCTCTAGAAGAAATAGCAAGGAGTGTTCAACTCCAATGTATTTTAAGTAATTGATGAAGAACAATTTTCCTGACAATTACTTTTAATGTCTATATCTCAAAGGATAATAATATTTGAGCCTCAGGCCGTGCAATTGTATCTTCTGCTGTCTGCATTAGAAATAATGCTTAGATTCATGTGCTTAATTCTCTAGTCCTTGCTCTCTTTGTAGCATTCTGCATCATAGCAAAAATATATTTGAATAAGTATGTTCTATTTTTTCTGAAGTTATTTTAGAGTTAGTATGCTGTAGTATGTGTAGGGAGATAAACTAATCATAACATTGTGTGTGGTGCTAAAGGGCAACAGAAGTGTGCCTGAGTGGAGACAGATAAGCTTGTGCAGCTTTGAGAATTTTTAAAGCCACCATGTTTTGGACTTTTTAAAAAAAATGTTAGAAAATTATTTCTGGCTTGCCCCTAAAATGCTGCATTAATGAAATCACATGCAGCAGGAAGCTCAGATCTGAGCTGAGAAGCAGAAAGATGGTATGATTTGCTCAAAATTCTTTTAACATCTTTTTTGCGCTAATGATTGAATGACTTCTGAGAGAAAGGAGCCTCAGTGGTATATTTCTACAGCTCTGTGCTCAATAGCAAGGCCAACTAGAAGTCTATTCAGTGATCCTTGCAAATTAGGACTGCTTTAGGGATGTGACGTGTCCCAGTGGGCACCCCAGCAGATGAGAGCAGTTGGGAAGTAATAAGCCTCTGCCATTCAGGATCAGTAATTTATGACCCTAGAAATAATGCAAAGAGTAACTGAAATCAGCCTTTCTAGATACCACAATAACAATAAAATGGACCTTTTTCTTAAGATCAGTAGGTGTGCTTCTGGTTTCTGCAACAGCTTCCAGGACATGCAAGCCCAGGTTTACAGACGGACAATCACCCTCTTGGGTTTTGAGGGTTTATTTCTGAAAGGAGAATTTCCTTTTTCAGTTTGCAGAAATGAGGCAGCTGCAGGCACGCATGGCTGTGCACATAGACATGGATAATACTGATAGGTGTGCACTTCTCTGCTCACAAAAAACCTGCAGCCAGGGCTCTGGTTACAAAGCTGACAAAACATTGCAAGGTAAAAGATGTGCAACATGGAACCATGGTCTGTTAGAGGAGCTTCATCTATTGCGCTGTGTACGTGCTCACATGAGAAAAAACTTCATGGATTAACAGAACCAACAGTATTCGGGTTCATCGAGGGATTTTTGTGCTTTGGGAAGACTATAAATGAAGAGTTAATTGAACAACAACAAAATAAGTATCAAGACAATCCCACAACCTATTTTTCGATAATTGTTTCTTCTCTTAAGAGAACATTACCTCTCTCGCAGATGGTCAGAGTGATGCATTTGGGGAAATCAGCCAAACTTGGCTTTTTTCCTGGTCGCTCTGCTTAGTAACTGCAGCATTTAACCCCAGAAGTATTATTTAACTTTGCTCCAGATACCATTTTAATCAAAAGTACTCAAGTTCACAGTTGGAAAACTCTTCATAAGGTCTCTGAATGCAATTTTTTTTTTTTTTTATTAGTGTTTTGGACTTACGGAAACAAACTCTGCCAAAGAAAAGTTTGCTTACTTTCAAATCACTTGAAAAGAGATACCTGAAATATGACTTGTAAAAAGGTTTAATGAATCAGATTTACGTAATATCGGTAGGACAATACGACAACAGTCAAATCAGTGGTGTGAAGAAAAAATACATATTTCTACCCCATACATTGACATACACAGGAAGATTAAATAGTTGGAACACTCATGTGAAGCTGAGTGGTTTGACTGTTAGGATGAGTACATTCTCTGAGACTAAAATCCAGGACTTAGCTTCTCTTTTCTCTAGTACCTTATGCTTATAACAATGTTTTCAAGTGATTTTGGTGTGAACTTGAATGTGCAAAGATGGTGAGGCACTCAAGTGCTAGTAGGTGGGATTAGGTAAGGCCACATGTCCGTGTGGTTACCGTGGGCAGGCAGAGGTTGTTCCTGACTCAGGGGTCTCAGGCTGAGGGATCCCCTTCAGTCAGGAGCACCCCGGAGGTCAGCAGGTGAGGAGAAGGGAGCCAGGCAGAAGGAAGGAGCTGGATGTCTCACCTGTCCTTCTCCCTCTATCATTCGTGAAGGCTCGGATCTTCCACAAAGGTTGTGCAAATACCATTTTTAGACGTGAAACTGCAGCTGAAACAATGATGTTTGACTATGACAGCTCATTCAGTGCAAGATGAGCTCTCGTGAGATGCATGGAAAATCATCCTGTCATTATTCTTGAAAGAGCTCCTATGATATTTCAGATGACCTGTAGTTTTGGTTTCTTACCCCATTCCTGTTCTGTACCTTGAAGGCAGAGTTTCTTCACAGAGAAGTTTGATCTTTTGCCAGTCACTGCATTTGTGGAGATTATCCCCTCACTGTTCCTAGGTGATCTGGGCTTCCATGCTGCAGGATGCTTTGGGTTTGGCTCCAAGCCCAGCATCTCAGCACATTCTTCTTAATGGACTGATTTTTTTTCTTTTCTATTTTTTTGATCTCTATCTACTTTTCTCTTTGCTGTCTGTCTTTTAGTCCAAGCAAAATATTATTTGTATGATAAGCATGAGTGGGCCAGCCCACCTCTTGCACAGCTAGAAATTTCATTTATTTCCAACTCTGGTTTGCTTCCCCTGCATGGAGCTGAGATTAAGCTGGTTCCAACACTGTCACTCTGCAACACAGGCAGGGATAGGGAGCCTAGAAAGGCAGAAAATACTTGAGCGATAATTGAGCCAGAAATTATTTTTTAAGAAATACTTTGTTCTCATAAAACTATGTTTACTTTTTTGAAAAAATATATAAAGATTATGTTTTTTTAAATGTTAAAAATTGGCTGTTAAAGAAATCTCTTGACAAGAAAAGGAATTTAAAAAAGAAACAAAAAAAAATCCCATACGAACTAACTCCTCATGGTCATCTACCAGGTGCAGTTAGGGCTGCTTGTATTAACTCTTTCAGTAGCTTTGTATACACCCATCATTCTCCCACAAAACGAAAAATTCTATTTCCTCAGAGAACTGTGTTCCTTTCTGAACACTTCTCACTGTGGACAGGTCTCCTTTACCAGGATAGGTTGAAGCAACCTTTCCCACGTGGCACATGTTATCACTCTCTGACAGTTGACAGCAGAGCTTTTTATGTTTGTTCTCCCTAATCTATTTGAGTACAAAGATCTGGTTTAGTGCAAGTGAGCTCTTTTTAAACTGCTTAAAATAACCTGCGTGTTGCAGATTAAGAGGTTATGGAACACACAGATGAGCAGCTCTCTGGCAAATGAAAAGGAGTTTTACTCTGATTTGGAGTGGCAAGGCAAATGTCTGTCCCACTGGAAAAGCCACTTGCATGGCTGCTCATCTGTTAACACCTCTGCTGGCAATTATCCAGGACTTACTGGGGGAAGAGATTATTTGTTTATTTAGTATTATGAAAAAAGATCTTAGGTATAACTGTCCAGCAACTGAAGAAATTAAATCTATTTAGATATTCTAGAGAGGAAGTTTCTGCAGAATGCAAATGTAAATACTGCTAAGGCATCCAAATGTTAAAAGGAAACAGCCTGGTTTAATGGATTAAAAATAAATGCTTCATTGTAGAGGTGTTCCTAAATGTTAAATTGCTTAGTTTATTTCAGAGTAGCTGTAATATATTAATGCATGATAGTTTGTGATTTGTTCATAATGAACAATTCTGCTAACTTCTAATTTTCAGATCTCTGAAAAAAAAAGAGAACACAGAAACAAATCAATTCTATTAATTGCTTTTATTCAATTCAAATGATAATGACAGTGTTTAATGCCAGTTTACTAAAGGCCAGTATGAGTTACTCATTACCTGTTTAGAGGACTTTCTCAGCTTTCTATTTGTCGTTTGATGTTAAGCACAAATGGTGTCTGTTTGAACAAGAAAGATTATTTCTGTCCCTTTATGTGTGGACATCATTCCACAAATATCTCTAAATCCCATGGAAATGTTTACAGTTTAGTCAGTAATGTGCTGGAGAGTAACTGTGGTAAGTAGTCAAATGGCGCCCTGCCTTAAAATGACGGCTGTGTGTCCCTGTGGCCCGGCATGGGGCTGAGGATTGAAAGCCCTCGGACCCGGGAGAGAGAGTTGTGAATGGTGGTGAGCAGTTTGTTCTGAGGCAATGATCGAGTTACTGGGGTGGTTCCTGCAGGAAAGGGGATTGTGGAAATGCTGACTGGCGCTGGTGGCACCAACAGCATTCCTAAACCTGGAATCAAGGTGGTGTGTCCAACTGGTATTGGTATCCTGCTGTGGTTTAGTGACTGCTTAGTGACTGTTAAGTACTTTCTTTGACAAACAGCAAGGCATTGGCAGAACGATCCAGCCCTGGATCATTCAGCATAGAAACACGGAGACTCGTTCCCCTGTGTTCTTGTGGGAGTTTGTTGTGTTGGTTCCCTTATCTCTCCCCCAGATGTAGCTCTTCCATTTTGCCTCTGTATCACTCAAACTCTTTGAGGTCCTTCCTCTGCCTCGGGAGTCTTTCAGGCTCCTGCCACAAGCCATAGTTGCTTCTTCTTCCAGTCTCTAGTGCTTTTCAAAGACAAGAAGAAACTTCCTGGGGTAAGCTGGAAAAACTAGGACCTCCATAATCAGAAACAATTTTGTTTGGCTGAAGGTTTTAACAGAAAACTCACAGGGCTTAACAAATCTGAAGACAGGCAGCTCTGTAAGAATTATTTTGTTTATTGTGTTTTTTGTCTCTTAGTAAAATGGCTTAAATAGTTTCACCACATCAGATTGGCTTGTTGCTTCAAGAAGGTTTTAGAAGTTTGTTCACGCCCTCTGATAGCTTTATTATGGAAAACATATTTATGTTTTGTCAAAGGGAGAAAACTAAACCAGTGAAATAAATACTACTTAATAACGTGTATTCAGCTTCTTTTCAGTTAGGGATCTTCTTCGTTTTCAAACTAGGGACAGTTGACCTCTCTTATGTTGAAGTCATCATTTTTCAAAGAAACCAAGGCAGCTCTTGTATTGTCTCCAGGTTGAACATGGAGAAGAAAAAAATGTGAGATGTGAAATTCTCTTACCTTTTTGACACATTTTTCTTTTTTTCAAAAATAATAGAGAATTCATAAAGAAATTTAAATCTCTACAAGCTGCATAGCAAAGCAATTTGGCCTGAATATAAGAACAAAAGTACGGAAGAATACTTTTTTTCTAAACGCAGATTTTAATTAGGAAGAAGGTCGGAGCCAGACTTATTTTCAGGTCTGCACCAAACCAAGACTTTTAATTAGTCCAGAAAGAATCAAGAACTTGACATGATCTATCAGGATTAAAGAGGGTGGGGGAAAGGCAGTGGGAATAGTCAGACACATAGAAAGCAGTTTTTTGTCAGCTAGGGGAATACCATTAATCCATTTGTCAGATAGCATACATATACTGCTCTCCAGGGTATTAACTAATTGTTCCTACATTAAAAATATTTTCTTGTATGAATTACGAATAAAAGGAACTTTTTTTATTCTCCTTTGGTTGCCTTTTTTATTTTTTGCTATCACAGTTTATTCAGTTGTGTTTTTACATGTGTATTTAGCGGGTCAGTTGGACTCCAGATGATCTTCAGAGGTCCCTTGCAACCCCAACTGTTCTGTGATCTACTTTGTCAACTATTTATACCAGATTTTGGCAGATTGCTTTCACTAACAACATTAATTTATTATGTCATGTAACATACTTTGTTTACTATTTCATGTCTTAGAAAAAAATTGTCATGCGGTTCTGTTTTCTTCAGTAACTGTCAGAAAATAGTAACTGAAATGAGTTTATAATCAGTCCTCGTTGGGAGGCTGAGCTGAATATTGGAGTGGTCCATATGTCTTAGAGGATTAGGTTGCAGTTTTCTTAATTAATTGCTGCTCATCTTTTAAAGCATAGCATTTCTAATATAGAATAAAAATTAGTGTGATGTGATTTTCACACTGTACTCCTTTATCTTGTGGGTTTGTTTTGGGTTTTTTAAGTTTGTTTTTCAATATGATGGGTTACCATTTTAAATCAGCGGAGGCACTGGATGCCTTGCCACTGCGGGGCATGTTTAATTTAGAAAGTGGGAGTTGCCTGCTCATTCTTTAAGAAAATAATGGAAACCTTTGTTTGCAAACATAACATTTTCTTCTGCATCTGTCCAATATATTCATTCCCACCAGCGTAATAGAAACTCTCCCATAATCCATCTGATGGCTGCACTGACGGAGGTGTTCTCCAGCCCTTTGCAGTGCAGTGTCAGCCCAGGGAGCTGGAACAGTTTCCTCATCATTTGAAGTGGAAGTCTGTCATTTGACTGATGAAGAAGTCTTGCACTCACATCTTTGGTCTGGCTGGATTGCAGCTCTAATGATTGGCAGGAGTAAGATAACAAGGACAATGTTGGCTGAAACGTCTTCAGCCCCTCATGACATTGGAAATAGAACGTTTCCTTCCCGTGCTCCAGCCTAGCCAGTGGTACTTGTGTTGAATGGATGATATCTTTGCCCTGACACCAACGAAGAGTACAAATTATTGGAGAGAAGAAGTGTGCTAAATATAGCTTACAGACTCGACGTCAACTGCATCCTCTGTCATCACCACTGAAAATACACAAGTTCAGGATGTGATTTTTTTTGGGGGGTAGGAAATGCCCATGTTCTGTATGGTTTTAAAGTTTTATTCTACACCCTTTAAAAGGAGCAGACTTCATGTAAAGTCAGAGAGTTAACTAACATCATTGTGACTTGCAGTCAGAGATCAAATAATTTCTTAGCAAATATGAGTAATATTAATTACGGAGTTCAAAAGTTCACCCAGTATAGAGTAGAATGCAGGGTGAAGTACTGAAAATTAATAAAGTTCTTTGGTTACTGAATGTGTAATGAGAAATGGTAGGAACCAGCCTTATAATTTGTATATGCAGGGAAAGGTGGAAAAACATTCATAGGGCGGTGTGTTTGCAACATGGTGGTTTAGAAATAGGTCCAGAAATGGCAGATATCGATTTATATGGGCCGATTCAGGACAAGAGAGGAACTTTTGTCTCCAGAAAAGGATGTCTTGATTTATCACATTTTGCTTCTTGGATGGGCCAAGAATTGCATATCTGTTGTTTTAGGTATGTACAGCTGCAATCTGAAATGCTGTAGCTTTTAAGAATAAAAAAAATAAAGAAACAAACTGTACTTATTTTCTATAAATAAGCAGAAAAAAAATTGTCCTGTAAACCACATACCTTACACTGTTTTTTTCTAGGAACTTTTTAATATATGTTTTATGTGAGAATATTCAAGGGACAGCTCCTCAGTAAAGCCACATTATTTTACATTTTGGCCTGAAAAGGTAGTGAATTATGGCACTGAGGCTTAGCATATTTTTGTCCTATGGACTGATCCAGGGAAGAGGATTTCAACATGTCACATGAAACTAGCATTTCTCCTTAGTTCTTGCTGCTAAATGGAGTTAGAAATGTAGTGCAGGCCGGATAATCGGTTTACATGCCAGAAGAGGTAGGAAGCTATAGGTGGCAGCAGCAGCAGTTTGACCTTCCTTTTTGCTGATCCAAAGCTATGATACCTGAGAATCTAAAACTTGTCAGAGAAAGCTTTGTGCACCTCCAAGCTCAGTTGCAGAGTGCAGCACCTCGAGCGACAGTACCGAATGTCCTGTTGTACACGGGTCCTCTGAGAGTGTTCATGGGGTGGAGCAGCAGATGTGCTTTGCATTTGCACCCTGCTTCTGGTGCTACAGCAAAACATATTCAGTAATTGTATTTTTACTGGGAGCCACTCGATAAATTGTAGTAGACTGCTTGTCTTGTCTCAATTCCTTCGACAGTATTTTCCTCACTACACATCTATCTAGTTGTGTTTAAGAACTAGCTTCTACTTTATCTCCATTTGGTCCAGGATGACAAACTATTAATTCACTGGGTAAGCTGCTGTTTGGTACAAAGAAATTGCTGCTAGTTCCTCATGTGCATTCTGGCCCAGGATTCCTGCACTGTGGAAGGGATCACAGAGTTTCCTGTGTGCAGGTGCTCTGAGATTACCAAAAATTCCTCCATTATGTCCAAAATTATTTGAAGAGATTGCCCAGCTATTCTGTGTCTGAGCAGCTGATTGAGAAAGGCCGTGCTGCTGTGGAAAGAAGCTGCAGCTCTCTGATGGAGGCTGTTTATTCCCTGCTGCCCTGCCGGGAAGTGAGTTTGAGTTTGGGGCAAATCAGCTGTCAGAGGTGATAGAAGCTTTTGGGATGATGATGTCTGGCATCTTTACTGGTGGCAAACTTCAAGTGTGTCTGATCCAGCCAGACTGAGACCACTGCTGACTGAAACCTATGGGGCCAGTTGGAGAGAATTTCTGTAGGCAGATTTTAATGTTGAGTGTTTCTTTTACACCCATCTTGAATCACACCTACTTGAGAGGAGCAAGGAGTGCAAAGAGACAAGAAATTCTGTCAGCTTTATGTGCCATAACCAAACTAAGCACAATACAGATGTGGGAACTGCCTGTAAATACTGTCAGATGCAATTAACTGTCTTTGTAAGGAGCTAATATAGCTGTGAGTGAGGTTTAAGAGCTCCTGAAGAAGGTCCGTGCAGTTTGGAAAGGAAGGACCAGGATTTTTAACAAAATAACAGGGGGCTTTGGCAGTTTCCTGTTGTAATATTTTTCATTCCAAAGATGAAGTATCAGTTTCTTTGTCAACAGCCACGTGCCCTTGCCTCATACTAGAGAGGCAGAGTTTGACTTGAGACATCTGTAATTTGAAGGCACCCTTTCATAAAGATGAAAACATCCTCAATTTCCTGTTACTTCCCAGCTGTCCTGAGAGCTTGTAAAAGTCACGTAGCCCTGGCCTTGCTACTTAGAAGTAACTAAACAATTCTGTAGGGTATTTCATAACAAAAAGTCTCACAAGGTGTTTGTACTTTCATCTTGTTTTAATTTTTTTTTTTCTTTCTCACACTTTCTCACACTGTTCTTTAAGTGATGTGCCTCTCAGCACTTTCAAATTTATGTCAGTAAGGAAAAGCACACTGGAGTTTAACTGTTCTCCTGCTCACTGAGTATACTGTTCTGAAGGAAGAGCAAAAGTGATGATGCCAACTGTCTTGGCAGGCATTTCTCAGCCAGGTGTGATTACATGTGGATGTACATTTTCTTTTTGGAAGAATGGATCTGCCCAATATTAAATTGAAGTAGGAGATACTAAATCATATGGAACATTTCAGCCACTTCTATTTTGACACAGTCAAGACAAAAGTGAAATACTTTTTGAAAGAAACAATAACTACTCTGTTTTAAAATTCAATTACCTTTACAAATATATGTAAAATAAAATATACCTAAGGGAAACAAATCTGAAGCTAGTATGCTTGATTATTATACCACCACCACCTCTCGTGGCTTTTTATACCTGGCTCCCAAAGTGTAACATTTTGATTTTTAGATGAGCTAGCCAGATATACATGCAAGACAGGCAACTTCTCTGTAAATTATCATACCACATGAATCCTTATCCCATCTGCTGTCCATTTCCTTACCGCTGTCCTTTGTTTCATGCTATTCCTGTCATGCAGTCCTGGAGAACCCACCGTTCACATAGTCCTTACTCTTCTGAGTAATCCACTTGGAGGCTTAGGTATATTTTTGAAGGATTTAGCTTTTACATCTTGACTGCTGAGAAGAACAGCTTTTGGGGTTTGCTTTTTGCTTCTTTTTTTCTTGGCTTTTTAAAAAAAAATTGTCTAATGAGCAGAGTATTGATAATATTAAGAGCAGTGCATAAAGGTTTACTCTGAATACGGCTTTTTTTA
This sequence comes from Mohoua ochrocephala, assembly GCA_013398855.1. Lineage (NCBI taxonomy): Eukaryota > Metazoa > Chordata > Aves > Passeriformes > Acanthizidae > Mohoua > Mohoua ochrocephala. The sequence continues at coordinate 638,256 of VZTA01015052.1, read as the reverse complement.
CTTCAAGCATGTTTTCTTTGTGGTGTCTCACGTAAGTTATAAGGATTTCCTTTGCTTCTTCTCTTTATATAGCACATAGTGCGATTAAGGACTCAGTACAAATAAAGAGGTTGCATCATGGTTTAGAATTTATTGCATTTATTAAAGTATTCCAAACTCAAACTTTTAAATATAGTGATATCAATTTCAGATATTTAAGGGGATAAGTACCTATTGAGGATTTAGGGTAAGGTTGATTGAGGAAGTAAATCTACTTTCCAAATGTCTACAAAGAAAAATCAAACGAGAAATTCAGTATCAAAAACATCAAAGACAATAATGCAGTTGCTTTCATCTCCAGTGTGTGCTTGCACTTCAAAGAAAAGCAAAATGCTCACCCTTCCGCCAGTACCCCCGAAGGAGGATGAGCCTATAGTTGAAGATAAGTCTCCATCACTTCTTTGAGAGAACAGGGGAAATAGAAGTAAAATTTTGCACAGAAAAATAGCAGCTTTATAGTATTTCTTTCACTGTAATGGTTGTATCATAGGACATTTCTCATATTCAAGAATCTTCTTGTTTCATTAAGGTATGCAAGTAATGCGGTACCCTTAAAACCCTGCTTTTCACACAAAAACTTTATTTTCTTTACCTCTCAAATGTAAGGATAAGGTGGTGTTCTCTGAGGTAATGTTCTTCATCCTAATTATCACTTCTGCAAAATGTGCTGATTGCACACAATTGAACATGTACATTTGCTCACTCACATCCCCCCATACTTTTTATCTTGGAATTGATGATGCTAGATTTAATTCTGTAAAGTCACTTTGTATTAACTATTGTATGAGGGACATGTTCAGTAACTCTGGCAGTGTGAGGGGAGGGAGGGAGGTGAATCAAGCTGTAATGCCTGTCTGAACAGTCTGCTGTGAAACCAGCAAATTTTAGGTCTGGCCATGCTATAGAAAATCATGCATGTAATGATTCCCCAAATTCAGATATGTGATTCAGAACTCTCGATTGTCAGTGAAAATGTGGTCCCAAAACAATACCCAGAAATTAAAAGGGAAAAAAAATCAGGACATTTTCCTTCTGTACTCACTTCGGAGATTTTTATTTTTCGGGCAGAGGTTATTGCTAAAGATATGCAGTAAACTGAAAGCATGAAAATATCATAACTTTTATTTCTTTGAGTGAGAACAGCTTTAAAATGGTTGTTGAAATGAGACTAAATCCAGTTTTGGCTTTTTCTCCATGCTGCTTTAGCTCAGTTTCAAAGCTATCACTGATCAGGAAGCTTGACAGGCACAGTGTTTGCAAATCCTCACCAATGAGCAGTAACAAGATTTAAAAGTGAAACCTCTGAAAAGAGCCATTTTGCTCAGTCAGCTTTATAAATTCAGTTATTTAACCATCTGCAAGCTAGACTTATTTTATTTTTGTCTATCAGATATAACTCCTACCCAAATAGGACTGTCAGAGCCTAGTGAATATCATCACACAAAATAATTGTCCACACATTCACAGTTGTTTCATAACACACCAATCAGCTGAAACGGAATTCATAGTGGAGTAAACTGAACAGGTGTGCTTTTAAATGAGGATCCATAAAAATAGAAAAATTTGGAAGTCACTTTAATAGGGAAATGTGTCTTTGACCTTTTTTCCTTGTATTTCTATATGAATAGAAGTTTAATCATTAAGCACAACAATTCTCCTTGCAGAATGTACATGGCCTGAACGGAAACTTTGTGGTCTGGTTGCCAGACCACTGAGCCCAGTGAGCTACAAATAAGGTGGCAATTTTCAGGACTTAACGTCAGTAATAAACAGGCCTTGAAGCACAGTAGGGATCCTGTGTTATATTCAAGACACTGGTAGATTTTAGTATTTTGTCAATGAATAACATATTTAATTTTTTTTTCCCTCAGAGAGCATTCCTCAGTTAGGGATCCAGGAAATTTTCTAACAGTTTAAAGTATCATTCCCCAGCTGTGGTGCCATTTCTGGGAAAAGGGAGAGTGGGATACAGATCAGAATTGATACAAATTCTTATAATGGTGCTGCTGTGTTTTGTCAGGCACTCTTGCTGTCGTGTGAATGCATGGCTATGTACACATATATAATAATAATAATCAGTATTTCTCACAAGCTTAATCATAATGTCCAACTGTCATGGTGGCATCATTTCAAGCAGCAGCTTGTAATGCTATTTCTGTGACTGTTTGGACCTGTTCGTTTTGCAAGAGAAGGAATCTGTTGTTTCCTTTTCCACAAACTTGCTGCTTATGGGCATTTGGTCTGTGAATTTTTCTAGTCTCCACTGCACAGGTGAGATGATGAAATGTCTCCGATGGAATACTGTAGCTTTCTATTATTACAATTAACAATATATTCTAGTTGGGGTAGTAGAGGGTTGTGCAGCGCCAGTCCATATGGTAAACGTGTAATTAGCTGGCGAATTACCACAAGAGTGAGGTATTTGGAAAAAGCAAACAGGTCATCAAGAATGGCATTGAATGATGAACAGTAATAAAAATGTAATGTCACTGTTTTAACCAGTTCAAATGTGAGTGTTTACCAATAGATTTTTCTGAAGCTGTGATACAGATCTGTTAGGTTATTTGCCTGAAATTTTCTGGTGTAGAATTATGGATTTCTGAATGTGTCAAAAGCAAGAAGGAGAATGCTATTTATGTCCTTACACAATGGTCTGAATTTTTTTCACATCCTATGAGCTAGTTCTTATTTATTGAATTATATTGTTAAGAACCTAGAATTTCTGTGCTTTGAAAATGACCTTTTAAATCACGTCTGATCTCATTGCTATTCAGGTATTCATACATATGTGCATTTTTCTGTGTATGTGTGTATACACATGAAATATGTATATTAGCTATGCATATATCCAACAACTATTTCATACATGTGTAATGAAATACCAGATAGGTATATGAAGATATTTTATCCTAGAACAAGTGTGCCTGTGTTGGTTACAGTTTGAGCCTGCTGCGAGGGTAGGCAAAATAGCTGAGTTTTTCCTTGTTTCTTCCTCTGTTGCATGAATGTACTTTTTTGGATATGCTTTCAGAAACATAATGACATAGTTATGGCATTCTTCCTTCATGTCTGGAGCAAATTGATGACAGTCTGTCAAGTCTATGCTCAGTGCTTTTAACTTCCAGAAACTGAAGGTTTGATTTTGGTTTTTCTTTTGTGACAGGAATACAAAATCACTCTCATCCATCAGAAATGTTTTTATTTTTCAGGAACAGTCATAATCTGTTGATTTTCTCTTCAAAAGATGAGAAATTTTGATACTTGTAATCATGTATGCTCAGCAAATACACGAGTGTGTTTGAAAACGTGAGCACCATGCAAAGTTCTGCTCTTTCCTAGAACATATTAAATCACTTATGTATCCCGTCCAGAAGCAAGGACCTTTCAACCAGTCCACAACAGGTAATGAAAACTTGGTAGGGAAAGGGACCAATGGGTGCAGGATGGGTGTCCGGACCCAGTGTCCCCGGAAGTGCCAGGTCCCTGGGCAGCTGTTCCCAACCCCCTGGCTGTCTGTGGAGTGCAGGTCCTCACCTCTGTCCAGCTCTTTGAATATCTCGAAAGAGAAGAAAGCAGATAAACAAACCTCAGTCTCGAGAAACCCTGGCTTCCTTGGAGAAGTGATGAAAGAGATGAAACATAATTCTGCTTTCTGAAAACAGAATTCCACAGAAAATTTATATCTTTTAAAATTAAAATAAAGCTGTCTCTGTTCCAACCATGAGACATTTTTCTTTCTTGAATATCTGAAAGAACTACATTTAGAAAACATGACGGTAGAGGTAATATTAAAGACATTAGATTTCCCATTTTTATTTGTTGTTAAAGTACTTTAGAGGAACGTAATGTTTTGAAGCTTATCAATGTGCAAAAGAAATTACTACAGTTCACATATAAATTTATTGCTTTTCACTGAGCAGTTTGTGCATGCAGTGAGTAAAAAAAAAATCTAGTAGATACTTCACAGAATGCACAAATCTTGCCATTGTAGTTTCAAGAGCAAATGTGGAATTTGACTCAGTGTCACAATCATCACATTATTTAAACATTTTATTTTTGCCTGTGAATATTGAGTTGCTCTGGCATTTTAGTAATGCAAAACAGCTGAAACCCTTTAAGGAGTTGCTGGCTGACACAAAAGCTTTTATTGCTTAAAAAAAAATGTTAATCTCTTCAAAATGTTATATTATTGACAAAGTTGCTTGCAATAATTAAGAAATTTAAATGAATCACTCCCAGCACTGTAACAATTGGGTATTATGGTTTCATAAGAAATAAGTGTTTCAGATATTAAATGTTCATATTGTGGCATGAAAAATTCTTTGAGTCTTAAGAGTAGCTTATCTTCCAGTGGAATTAGCTCAAAACAATGTGCAGTGACTCTGATGCCTGGTTCCTCATTATCATTCGGAGATAGAAGACGCTGGGGCTTTCTGCCCTGGCTGAGAAACAGCGCCTGTGCCAAATCTCTGAGACAATCAGGTCCCTTGCTCTGATGAGGTATTTCTTTTAGCTCTGTGGCAAATCGAGTCTCCAGACTATTTCAGGAGCATTAGAGACTTTTCTTTGAAATATTGTGCACTAAAAGCCAGGTCCTTGTCTAAACCAAATAAAGATAAAAATGCCTGTTGCTTCCATCTAAGCTTGATCATTATGTTGCTTCCATTTTAGGGATTTATCTGTTGCTCTCGCAGAGACCAGTGCTAGTCCCTTAGCAATTTTGCCTTATGATTAAGTCAAAAGGTTTAAACTATTACAACTTCATTATATATTTTTACAGAAATATTTGATTGCTTGAAATAGGAGGGTAACTTCAGAATAAAACTACAGTGGCTCACCTTATTTGGGGTTTGTTTCTTTTTTAGTAAAGTCCAATATCATTGATTAATCTTCTATTTCTTATCTCCTACATTTGTCTCATGTAACACCTGTGGTATGAGCCATAGTGTCTGCTGTAACAAATGGGCCTACAGACCATGAGATTAAATTAAATTCTTCTTGTGACTATGATTTTTGTGAGACTAATTGCAAAGGTCACGATTTTCCTCTGTCAGGGAGCCCCAGCTAAGAATGTCTTTTTTCTGAGCCCTTTGAAACGCCCCACACACATCCCTCTCGTCTTTATTAATGTTGTCTCAAGGCAGTGCCTTGCCACACAGCAGACAGTCAGACTTGGGCGCTGTATGAGAAAATATCATGTCATTTGGACAGAAAAGATTGATTATTAGTTACAAGGAAAGTTTGAGAATGATTTCTTAATATTGGCATGAGAGGATCAAGGGTTAAGAAAATACATTAAGGCCCAATATAAGCAGGTGCAGCATTTTAATTTCACACACTTGTATCTTGAAAGAGAAAGAGAAAGTATTTTCTAACTCATGTCCTACAAGCTAAGAAGGCAAACTAAACAAATGTAATTTGAAATTAACTGTATTAGATTTTCTACAAGTGTTTTAAAGGTGCTCTGCTATGGGCAGATTAAATTTGCAATGTTAAATTTGAAATTATTCACCTTTTGAATATACATATACTATAGCTATAAAAACCTAGTATGAAAACGTATTACATATGTAATGTCGATTAAGTCAGATTGTCCTTTGCAGGGGGACAGCAAATATTTTATTTGTCTCTAAAACTGTTCTCCTTCCTATTTAAATAATCCCCTGTCTCTGCATGAATGCCTGCACATTAATGTTTAAATGTGTTTAAATGTCAGTTATCTGGCATTAGAAAAAACATCATTAATGCCAGATATTAGGCAATTATCATGGCAGGGGAACTAAGGTTTACAAACACATTTCTGCATTCATTTATGATCTACTTGCGATCTTGATTTTATGCGTATTAAAGCATGAATTATAATAGTTGACAAATGCTCAGCATCAGTTTGTTACAAGACAGAGGAAATAGAATTATCACTTATTTTTAAAATATATAATTACAGTGACTGACAAGATTCTTAGGAAGCTGAGAGACTAATACTTTGATTCTGCTCTAGAGCAGACTTATCCTCTTGGACCTGAGCTTTCTTTCTGCACTGCAGCTCTCCATTGGATATTCTGCTCTCATCCTGTGATCCAGCAAATGGAGCTAATAGATATGATGTGTATAGACTGAGCAATAGGTATGGATGCTATGGCCAAGAGCTCTGCTGCAGGGATCTGTTCTCTGGTGCAGACAGACATTGGGAAAGATTTACCCTGCTGCCCTTTGTCCTCAGCCGCGTGTCATTTTTGCTGCTTATACGTTTCAGCCTTTTGGAGAATAAAGGCTTTGGGCACAGTGAAATAAAGCATGATGTGAATAAACATGGGCTTAGGAGAATGTAAAACTTATTTCCATTTTTTACATTAGCCAGAACTTTTTGTTCATATTTGTTCAATTTGTTGTCACATTGGAAGTTGGCAAACCAAGAGTTGGATAAAAGGCAATGGTGCTGTTAACTTCCCTTTTACTTTCAGTTACTCAAGTGATGCAACACCTTTTAACAAGCCCAGGAAGGTTTTCTCATTTGCTGGTATTTTACAGGGAGTTCAGCTTCCCCTGAAACTATTTGTTTTGGTGCCTGAGAACTAAGGACTTCTGGAAATTGGAACCATAGCTTTGTGCAGCAAGCAGTTGCACTGCGGCCGAGTCCTGGTATGAGTAGGCAGAGGCAAAGCTGTGCTTTTATCCTGGGATATCCACCTGGATTCCTCAAAGCGCCTCACAAGAGGGGTCATGTCCCCATCCTGAGGGAACGAGCAGAGCCTCTAATTGTGCAGGCAGCTGAGCCAACCTTCCAGCCCTGCTCCCTTGTGCCAGGGTGAGCAGGAGGAGTTGGAAATTGCCCTTTTGATATCAAGGTGAAGTGAGTTGACTCCAGCTTGTGGAACAACAGGCAACGCATGGCACTGGAGGCTGCAGAAGGGAAAAGATGGAGTATGAGGACACAGTTAGACATCAGTAAAATGCCTAGAGCTTACCGAAGAATTTTAAATTATCTAAAATATCCAGGAACGATTTCAAGGTTAAAGTCTACATACCCATACAATAGCTAAATTTTGTAGCTATTTATTGTCTGGGATTATTTTCATAAGAAATAATTTTATTTAGAAATGATGTATTTCTTTGCAGTTTGTGCCTGTTTTAGGAGCTAAAGTCATTGGTAATGTTTGATCATTTTTTATACAGAGGCACCAGAAACAAGTCATGCAAGAAAACTTCTAAGCACAAAAGGCCTCTAATTCTGGTATTCTCAGATACTTTTAGTAAGTTTGCCTTTGCTGAGGTTTTAATTTAGCATTAACAAAGGATTTTGTGATGTTTTATATGCTGTAATCTAATATTCAGCCTGTGATTTCATTCAGAACTACTATACATTTAAATCTCAGTTTGGAAACTAGATACCGCAGGAGAATAGTCCTGGAAAAATCTAAATTATCAGTTACGAGCTGATCTAAAACTTACAGTATTGAAACATCTTTTGAAATATGCATTAGAGAATCTTTAAAGAGATCATACAAAATTCATCAAAACCCACTTTTCAGAAGCAGCTACTTTTTCATCAGGGTTTTACATGTCACTAGTTGTAGTTCCAAATTTTTTCAGGCATTTACATATAAACAAAATTCTGTATATGCACACACACACACACACACACACACACACACAGAGCTCATGCCACTGAGTCGTATTAGAAAGGAGAAAGCAGCTGGTCTGCTCTTGAGGTATGGAAGACTTGGTAACAGATCTGAACTCGTAGTGTCTGGAGTTTAGGGACTGTGCAGGAAACTATTTCTGCAATACCTCGTCAGTGTTTCAGTAGCAAATGGGGCAAATACAGCAAAGAATTTTACTAATGGCCATCCATACTTGAGAGGTACAAATGTACTTTTCTACCTTCCATATATTTTTAATATTTTTACCTCTTCCCTTGCTGTACGGGACTCCTGTACGAGAGCAGGCTGCTCCTTCAGTCAAACCCTTGAGTATATAATAGCATCTGACCTTACCCAGGGTGTTCACAATTTTGGGGCATTTGTGCATCTATTTTGCTCATTCTTGTATTTACTTTGCTGCCTCCATGTTTCCCTAGATTTCACCAACCTCTACCCTGCTTAGCAGTTCACATCTGCTGAGACCATGTTACTTCTGTACATTGGGCCTGACTGTGGCCCTTTGGCTGTGCATATGTAATAAATCCAACATCTGCTTTAAAAAGAAGACCAGAGAGGGAAGTATGGTACAAAAATAATTTTGAAAGTCTCTCTTAAATGTCCCTTTGCAAATTATGTGCTAGTTGTACATTTTTAACGAACATAAAATATCAAAAGTTTAACTGCATGAAACTTGACAGGCACTTGTTCAGGAGACAGAGTGCCCAGATATATATTAACTGAAACATCTATCAGAACTTAAACATCCTCAACTAATTCATTAGCTCAAAGCAACCTCTGCTGCAGCCACACCACACAGATCTACTTCACAGCATGCCTTGAAGGTAAACAGAAAAGGAAAATTTTGACCAGCTTCTTGTTTTCCAAATCATTATAAAACTATTTTGACTGCTCTTTTTCCTCCCTAAGGCATTTAAATAACTATCAAGTTGGTAATTACTCTATTTAATGTAATAGATCCCTTTCCACATGAATTTTTGTATTGCTCTGCACAGAATATGTTTTCTAGGTGAATCATATTTTGAGAGCACCATGTCTAGCTTAGAATTAAAGGAAGAGTTTCGTCTTGGGTCAGTTCTGTACAGTATCAAGCGCAGACAGCTGATATTTAAAACTAACAACCAGGAAGATGCCCAAAAGCTCCTCAGTCTTGGTGTGATAAAATCTCAGTGGATTCATTTGTATCGCCCTTTTCCTGAGGCAACAAAGAGAGAGGGTGTTTCCAGACAGAGGGTCTTACTAACACAAACATTCCATGGATGCTGGAGAGAGTTGATTGCCCCCTTCCTGGCTTCCCTTAGCAAGGATGAATGATTATTTTAGCACTGGCATCATTCTGAAGGACAGCAACATATTTTACTTTGTTAACCTTTCTTATTCCATTGGATTATTTGGTCGGAGTCAAGAGACTTAAGCTGATGGTTTTTATGCCTATGATTTGCCAACCCTTATAACTGGTGTGATGCCAGGTTCACTCTGAGCTGTCACTGGGCAAGTGTGTTCCAGCTACATCCACCTGTTTGTGCTCTGGCTGCCAGGAGAGTGATTGGTTGTCAATTTGGCATCTTTGCCAGCACAAAATCCACTTTTTTTTTCTTTTTTTTCTTTTTTTTCTTTTTTTTTCTTTATTTTGGAGGAGGAAGGTAATTAGCATTGGTAGCTTCACAATTGTGTTTTATGGATTTTCACCAATATCAGGACAGGCACACTTTACACAATGGCTTGTTGAATTATCTTTTTCTACGTGTTTTAGTGAACACGTGGATATTTCAGGTGGTCCTGTAAATCAGCAGATCACAGCTGAAGGCACTCTGTCTTTTGTTAACTGGCTAAAGCTGTTAAAGGTAATCAATTCCTGTCTTCAGTTTGTCCTAATCTATGCTATTGCTTAGCTCACCACAAAAACATTTGATCACATGTAGAGGTCTTTTGTTGGTTTGTTTTACCCAAACAATAGTGTTAACAGAAAGGAATAAAATCAGTAGCTGATCAAGACAAGTTTATCTGTCACCTTTGTCATTAATGAATTCATATGAAGTGAGTTGAGTGGTTTGTTTTTTTCCTTGATTGCCTAAACCTGAGACAGAATAAACTCAATGAATTTAAAAACTTCATCTAATGCATATCAGCCTCTCACTGTGTCTTTTTTAGAGCTGTGATTTGATGTGTGCCTTAGTACTAGTTTTGTTTGGATTTTCTATTCTAAAAACTTGGTGACCCTGTCAAGTTAGCGTTCAGATTGTTGTGGATTATCTCTATGCCCACTTTCTGGGGAGTTTTGCTTGTCACAAGTACACTTAGCACTAGAAAGCAAAGGAATTGCACTTTGTGCAGGCTGTAGGTCTTGATAATAGGTAGAGTATGAATTTCCCTGGCACAGTACACCTCTGTGTGCTCTTTCATCACAGGTGAAGTCAGGCAGCAGGCAGGGCAGGGGTCTTCTCTTCTGCCTTCATATTATTAGTTCTGGGAGAGAGAAAAAGAGATGGGACCGAAGTGAGGGAATCATCTTAAACTATATTTTCTGTGTGTACAGGTTCTTCAAATGGACAGTTCTTTAACATACAGCTCAGTAGGTCAGAGTTACATGAAATGGACAGTTAATTTCTTGTCCTAAATACAATTCTGGAGAGATTTTCCTTTCTGCAGACTCTCCCAAGCATCTCACTGCAGTTCCTTTCCTAACAAGAAAGAGGATTCAGTAAGGAGCATTGGGACTAAGCAATGGATACGTCCCCATTCTCAGGGAACACATTTCCCCAGTGAACAGCAAAATGCGTGTGTTACTTGTCAAGCTATAAACGTAGGCAAGCCTTGTAATGAGACTCTTCTGATACAAAACAAATCTAATTCCATCTTCAAAATGTTTTTTACAGTAACTGGTACTCTCTAGGTTTGATGCAAAGTGAGGAATTCCAATGAATTTTAATCTTTCTAATGCCTTTTTTTTTTTTTTTTAATCTAATCGATAAAACACTGCAAAGTTGCACTTTTTTCATAATTGAGCAAAACAGAGGGCGGAGTTAAGGGCAGTAGTAAGTGTTATACAAAGGCTAAGAAGGGGGAGAAGCAATATAGTATGGCAGCTGGCACAGGCCGCACCTCTTAGCACCCAAATCTAAATAATTATCTTTCAGAGATCTTCAGGATTTTACTCTTAAATTCCCTATGAGAAAGGAGGACTTCTAGGAGTTCTAGAAGTTGTTCCTCTCAATACCTGCCAGCTTTTTTAACACTGAAAAAAGAAATAATTTATGTCCTTACCAGCAATACATTGGCTAATTTCAGGGAATTAGTTCTCTGAACCTGCCCTGGAGCTTGCTGGATAGTTTGTATTGGGCCAAAGAAAGAAATAGGGAAACGACTTTCATGGGAGGTTTTTTCAAGCTCTTCTTATGTTCACAATCCCCTTCTGCTGTCTTCACGATGAATTTGTCCCTCCACTCCAGTTCCCAGTGCTGGGCACGCCCGTGCTGCAGGAGGTGCCCTATGGATGGGGCCTGAGGGCTCAGCTCCTCATGGAGTGACGCAATTCTGAACACATCATTCTCCTCATCCCGCTCAAACAACAGAGGTGCAAGGCAAGCTTGGAAAAGGGAAATCACTCATGCAATGCAGTCATTGAGACCCTGTGGTGTTAAACCCAGCCTCTACGGTGCCTCTGTAGGAACACCCAGAGGAAAATGTGTCCCTGGGATGTGGAGCCAGAAGGCTCAGTCAGTCTCCTAAGGCGTTTGGCTTGTCTGCTTTCAAGTGTAGGCAAGTATTAAATTTTCATTGCCATGATACTGTTTTCAGCTAGAATGCTTTCTGAGCACATCAAAAAAGGACAGGCTGCCATGATTCGAGGCCAGAATTGGTAGCTGGGATAGAGAAGTGAGGGCTAGAAATCTTACATCTGCTCAGAGCAATGTCATCCACCTTCTTATCTGACTAAAACAAATATCATGTTCAATTTGTAATTATTACTACCAAGAAACCACCTACTGAGCTAGGGGATAAGTGCCAGAAAGAAGCAGTGCCCTGCCAACGTGACCTTAGAGCAGAAGAGGGAGGTACATGAATATGTGCACATTGGTTCTAGAGAGACACAAAGCCCAGTGAGAGCTGGGGGGAACAGCCCATACTACAGATATGCCCAAATGAGTATCAGGATGCATTAACTTAGTGCACTGTTAATTTATTATATTTTGAAATAATAGTATAAAATAAACATAATTTCATCTTGTACATGAACTCTGAATTATGTTGTGTGGGTCATTCCAAAGGACAGAAGTGATCTTAGTCTGAACTACCACCACTAAATATTATAAATATGCCTAATGTCTGGTGTAATTACCACACTGCTATTTCTGTTCTGTGCTGAAATCAGATTTGCCCTTCAGCTTTTGCATTGCCAATTATCAAAATAAAATATGAAGTTGAATAACATAACAGTGCAATATTGCAAATAAAATAATAGTAAGAATCCAGTCCATGTGGGGTCATTGTATGTGTAGTGAACAGTGCAGCATGGTCTTGCAGCATAAGGACAATTATGCTTGCTCAAATATTTGGAATTCATGGTGACAACACCTGAAATTAGGAAGGTTAATGACTAAACTGATTAGCTTCAGAGAAGGCATTTGCAAGCAAGTGAGTCATTACAACAGTAAAACCTCTGAAAGACATTTTAAATCATGACAGAACTCTTTCCTGAAAAAGTGTTTTGACTGATCATAACAAGGAGCTCTGTCATGATGTTTCACCTTATGGAGCCTTCGGAAATGGATCCAGATGGATGGGCATGAAAGATGTTGATTTGGTCACTTCATACAAGCTGGTATAGCAGTATTTGAGCAAAAATCAAAAGTAATTTTGCATGAACACTGGTAGTGCAATTCAAGTCATATTTGGCTACCATCTTTGAAAGCTGAATGACCCGCTGCTTTATTTACTCACTCTTGGACACAAAAATGTAAAGTCAAAGTCTGATCCATTAACCTCATGCAAACTACATCCTAGCAGCTGTTACTTATGAGCAGGGCATGTGAAAATAGACACAAATCCTCAGGCTGGACTGAACAGGCCTTTGTAGAAGTGAAATATAGTACTACTTTACTGAGGTAAGTTTACCTCTGCCTGGAGGACAGGGATCCCTATCCCTTGTTAGGGATTGTAGCATATATTTATTGCCTTTCTGTCTGGATGCATTGACCTGTTGCAGTTTTTAATTCATTCTTATGTACAAAGCCTAGTACCAACTGTAAGCACTACCAGCGAAAGGAGAAAAAAAGAAAAATTTCCAGAGTTGTCAGCCTTTGAAACTTAAAGGAATTAAATTTAAAGGAGTGCAGTCTAATGAGACTATTGCATCTAAATTTTCGAAATGCCTCTATGTATGCCTTTCTGAGCCAAGATTTTTGTATGTCTCATGCCTAATGATATTCAGAATTTATAGCAATATTTTCTGCATCAGCCCTTGTATTTGTTGTGAGTTTGCTGTTTCTCTCAAGGAGGTACTGCCTCGCTGCTGTGCGGTGTCAGAACACTGCACCACGCTGTTCTGCAGGAAACCGGCCGGCAGTGTGTCACGCACACACAGGTACCCTGCCTGCAAACTTGTATATTTGCATTGCTCCCGTCCACTACCGTCAGTTTAGTTCAGGTACTTCTGTAAAATAATACTTAGAAGCTAATCAGAAACTTCAGAGGGAATTTCCAAGACCAGTGCCCTATCTGCACACCTGTCTATAATACGTGGAAGTAGAGACAGAGGAGCACTGCAGCTCAGCTACACTATATAATGATGGGGGTTTGCAGGATACCATGCTGATGAAGTTGGAATCGGTAACTATTGTATCATGTTGCAAAGCAACTGAGGGAGGATTTGCTTTTGGAGATTTCTTCTAAAGAAATGAAACTCTCTTTCGAGCCAGTATGTTTTATATCTTCTCGATTTTCTGATGTGGGATCGCTGTCACAGATCTCAAAACCTTTATGTTAATTTATCTTTAGACATATTAAAAATGCATTCATCCACATGATTTAGTTAGTTCAAAAAGAAAAAAAAAAGTAAGTGAAGACAAATACCTAGCTGTAGATATAGTGTAACATTTAAATTGATTGTAGCCTATTAAAGCTCATTTGTTCATCAAGGGTGAAAAAAGTGTAAACAACTGAACTAGTTCTCCTAGTCCTGATTTATGTTCACATGAATACAGATGAATGGAATTAGGAGCAACACTCTTTTCAAAGGATTTTAAATAATTTTCAAGTTGTGATTTCAACCTTAAATTTACAAAAAAAGTCTTTGGAGCAACAGTGGTTTGGCTGATATTAGAGCAAATATTTTGTGGGTTTTTTAAAAAATAAGTCGTACCCATTTAGAGACAATTGATTGGAAACTTATTTTCAAAAGGTGTTTTCAAAAATGTGCTTTAGGGAATTGTGGTTTCATATAGTTATATTTAATGCATATAAGTTAACTTTCATGGTACAGCTGGAGTTACTTCAGTATACGTGTGGAACCAGTTGTTAAAAGAGCAGCCCATTTCATACCCAGGTGTTGAACCTCTGGTGTGTTCTGCTCCCTCTCATTGCTCTCCTGTCTCCCTGCATCTGTGCTGCCCAGGCTGTGACCCCTTGGCTGCACCTCCTTCGTCAGCTTCTCTTTTTTTCTTATCGACAATTCCACATATATTTCCTGCTTACTTTTAGCTGTTATTTATTTGGCAGAGAACTCGGATAGAAGTTGTCTTCATCTTCATCAGCGCGTGTGTGTTAGTTCAGAACAGCAGCAGGTTTTGCGTGTGTGCCCTGACTGCTCTCCCTTGTGCTATCTTGACCCCACTCACTGCTCCACATCCAAAAAGTGTTTAGAAGTATAAAGCAGATTTTTTTCAAAGGAAACAAATTCTGAAAATTCTTTCCATGGGGGCACAAAATGCATCCCAGCCCATAAAAGAAAAATCCAAACAAATCACTGGCCCCTTGTGTACTTCTCAGATGTTTATTTAGGGGTGGTAGCAGGATACAAGGCGGAATGTATCCCAGGAGAACACATGAGAAGTTCATACAGTGCACATGCAGGAACCTCAGCTACTAGCTGCTGCAACAATTGATTGCACCAAATGACTCGTTAATATGGATTAAAGCCTTAGTTACTCACAGTGGTGGATATTTAAAAATCCATCGTTCCAAATCACATTGATGGCTAAGGACCATTTGCCTTGCAGACCTGGGTTAAGGATGTTAGCTCTCAATTACAGCACTAGAGAAGCTGGCTGTAATGGCTTTTCACTGTTCTGTTGTAGAATAAGTCATGGCTTCCTCAAACAAAAGATATTTTTTTCCTGCTTTTCTAGATTCCATAATTACAAAAATTCTAAACTGGAAGCAGAAATAAAGAGATCACTTTTATTATTTATACTATTTTACTATATAGAGACTTTTGCTCATCCTTGGTCAATCTGTTGTGCAAATATAAGAAGATGGTAGTTTTCCTCCTCCAGAGATTAAAGAGTCTGTTCCTATTTTCTGATTCCTTGCTTTATCCTTGTATCCTTGTGACAACTGGACAGAGTACATTGTTTGGATTTTTACTAGAATGAAGCTGGAGACGGACTGGACAGCAATGAAGCTTTGCCAGCATCTACAGACCGTTAGCATAAATTCTAGAAAATAGCTCAGTTCAAAGCCTGAGTCTAAGAAAATTGATGTGCATGAATCCAAGTACTATTCTCACACAGAAATACAAATTTTGAATATGCATGAGCGAGAGAAAGATTTTACTTATTCCAGAAATCTGGCTAAGACATTATTCCCACCAGGACATATGATCATTGAAAGAAAATGGAAAAGCATGGAAGCACCAGCTGTTTGTGAATGAATCAGATTTGGCCTGGTTAACATCTGAGATGAATCAAATATGGTTTTGTTAGGATGATAAAGACTGATGAATTGAAGAAGGTTTAGAAACCCTCTAAGGATTTCTCTGAAGACAGTGTCTGGCTAGTAAAAGTACCTATGCTGTTAAATAAATATGGAATCATTATTGGGCTATTTACTTGTTCCCCTTCAAGTTAAAGACTCTTTATCGGTTTCCTGCTGTCATCATCCTACAGTGTCCTAACAAAATCAAATACCCCGAGCCTCCCTATTCCAGACAGGAGGTCGGCAGTCTGTGTGTGACTGTGAGACCATGTGCAATGCCTATGCATAACGCAGGCTGTGTTTACTGAAGTAAATTGTCTGCTGGTTTGCTCAACTTAGTTTTCAAGAGGAATTTGAATATCTTAAGTATGAGTTATATAAACTCAAAACGTGTTTTATGTAGGAGAAGGTTGCTTCACTGACATTAGAGCTGCTGTGTGAATTGTGTGCAAGCTGATTTGGTTGAATTTTCCAAGTAAATGTTTATGGCTCTTTTTAAAATGGAGGCAAGGTCCAGTTTATAACTACAGTGCTACTGTAAAATGCTTGTTTTAGCATTGCATACACAGCAGTGCATGACGGCTGGTGAGAGCAATAGGTGGAATATTCTGTGTTTGTACTGTCACCTGCAAGAAGGCTCAAGTGAAGGAGGAAGGTCCTGTAATGTGACTTCAGGTTTACAAATAGATGAAAAAAACCCCAGTTTTACAAACTGAAATTTTATCAGCTATGAAATGAATATATATTCAGGATATACTCGGTGCACAATTTAATTTACATGGGTGCATTTAGCAAGCACAGGTAAATATCTATGTGTGGATTTGGAATATCATGGGAATGTGATATATTATATGATGTGCTTTGCAGTACCACTGACACTTGGCATTTGCTGTTTTCAGCAGAAGTATTTCTAGTGTTCCAACATTTGGAAGAATTCTGGCAGTGGGGAAATGCTGTCGCTCCTAGTGATTTCTGTGTCATACATTCAAGAAAGAATAACCCAGAAGCTCAAAAGTAGAAGCTTACAGTTAAAAAAATCCCTAATATGAAACTTTTAAAGAGCCTTTCTGAGGGCATCCACTCCACATTGTACCTCTGCCTCAAAGTAAAATTGCACTTGGGTTGACTTTCTGCAAATCAAAGATGCCTTCTATTTAATTTCATTCAAATGTTTAGCTATGCTTCATTGTTACCACATTAGACAGCAAACACAAATCCAATAAAATATAAACCTTGCTTTCATTAAGTTGAAAGCAACTTGCTTGTTCAAAGTCTTTGAGACTGACTCTTTTAGAAAATAGTTTATTCTCAAAGGTAAGCGACCTTGGTCAACATGCAGCTCTGCTTAATCCCGTGAGAGTGATTGATTTGTTTTTTTTTTTTTTTTTGCTTAGTCCACTGTCATGCAAATCATGAATTTACTTGATTCTATTTACTTAGATAGACTAAAGACAAAAGGTTGCTGCTAGCAGTTCTCTGTTTTCAAGGAAAAAATCTCTACCACTGTAGCACCTAATATTGCAATGTTATTCTTCTTATGTTAATTGATGCTTTTACATAGCAGTAATTGACAGATTGTGTTCTTCCAAGTATGTACTCACTCTGAAAACTGCCATTATCATTTGAGAAGTAAGACAGTGCAGATGATTTAGGTCACAACACCTAACACCAATATGTTTAGGTAAATTTAGAGTATTTCAAAGTATTAAGGGCAAGGTTGAGCATGACATTGTCTAATGCAGGCCTGGAAGAGTTGCTTGATCATTACCAGAATTCTTTCCAGTGACAAAACACTGTGATTTTATTTAATGAGGGAGGCTGTTAGAATAATGGGGCTTTGCATCTGCCTGCTGATCAAAGTCCTCTAGTACTGAGGCACTCCAAAGTCTGTTGACTTTGATACAGCAAAGCATCCAAGGAACGCTTCTGGACTTGGTTGGGTGTTAATGAGTGAGTAGGTCTCAGACCTTACCCTGCTGTGCAGCGCTGAGGGGGCTGAGGGCCAAAGTGTGACAGGTGTGAGTGTGGATAAGCCCAGGATGGTGTCTGTAGCCCCTCTTGGGCTTCCCTGTAACCTGCTGCTTATATCTTATCTTGTACAGATTTGGGCAGTCACGGACTTTGAGTGTCTTGTCTGTTGAGTCTGCGGGGCTGTGCTTGCATTTAGCTTTGTTTTGCCATCACAGGGTAGAGTATATTTATTTTGCCATCACAGGGTAGAGTATACATTCTCTCCTCAGTCCTGTGGAATTTTCCATTTAAAGTCTGGTCACAATGGTAGACTTTTTATTGTCCCAACTGGTACAGTGTGATGTATTTTAAAGCCTATTTTACTAGTAACCATGAGAGTATTGTTTTCATGTTCCTCCAAATATTTACACATTTAGCTTTCTTTATACAAAGAAAGTCCAACAGTTTTATTTGCATTTAATAGAAAAAATGAAGCAAGAACATAAAATTCTCTGCAATGTTGGCCTGGGGGAGTTTTGTGAACTACCAGAGAATTTACAGGAGGTGATTGATAAAGGCAAGCTCTTTACATCTCTAACCTCACTCCCTCTCTCCCCCTCTCTCTCTGAGCCTGTACCTGCACTGGAAACTTCTCGTTTCTATAAAATGGAAAGATTGATTCATCCAGGCCAAGAATTGCCTATCTATTACAGGTTGCATGTGCATAAACCATACAAGAATTCATCAGGAGTAAATTCTTGGTGGTGTTTCCTGTGCATATATTTGGAGGAACAGGGAATAGCTGGGAAGAAAAAAGTATATATATATATTTGAGTGTGTGTATATATATATATGCAGCAAAACAAAATGGGCAAAATGTTTTAGTCAAGTGGGCTCTGTCTGATTTTTTTTTTTTTAGATTATATTGTGAAGATGGCCAAACTTTGCTTTAGCCTCTGAAGACAGAAGGTTTGACCTTCAGGCTTTTCAGCTGTCCCACAAAAGGGGCACTTCTTCTGGGGGTTGGAAATAATAGAAAAAATTAGGAACAAAAATCTTTTACTGTCAGGTTAATAATGCCTTTTGACTGCAACATGAAAAACAAGCTTTTTGTTCTACCAGTCATTCATAATAGTCTTTTATTAGGTTTACTAGAAGACTTCTATCAATTTTTTTCTGAAAAATGGGCAGCCACTCTGACATAAATCAAAATCTTTTTGCTACTGCTTTCCAAATGGATTATTTCAAATGCTCTGATATAATACAAAGCATTTTAGAAAATGTGAATCATGTTATTTACAATGATAAGCATGAGAAAATAAAAGGATAATATCAACTGGTGGGTTTTGTATTACCAATTTTTATTTTCTTTTTGAGTTATTAATGGAAAATAGGGTTACTGATTAGTGTTATATAATAAATGCTTATTAAAGTAGTTTCCATGAAAGAATACATAGTTCCATAAAGCAATATGGAAAAGACACATAGTAATTATTGAACTGAAAGAGGTTTTGATTTTTGTTTGGGTTTTTTTTCCTAGTGAAAGCCCTGAAAGAGTATAATTTTTAGGTTGGCTGAAGTGTTTTAACTGGTATGAACTGGCTTGAGCTGTCTCAAACAATAATAGATGACATTGCTAGAAGGCAACCGTGGTAAATTGTTTGCCGCACTGCTATCCAGGTTACTGTTCTTTTTTCCCCCCACGATCTCAATGCTAATGACAGTAAGGGAATAAATGAAACAATTTCTCCAGCGTACGTCTAATTATGTTGGATTTTATGTCCAGGAAAATTAAGATATAATAGTACATCAGCAGAACTGAACCTGATACCACAGAGACAGTTTTGTTAGTATTGATCTCAGACTTGTTTGCAGTGGATTGGGGTGAAGGGAGAAATTGAATGAGTAAGTCCAGATTAGCACTGCTTAGCACTTTGTATTTATTAGAGTGGTAAACCACTGGAGTTGTAATTACTGGTCTGCATTACAAATTGCATCATTTTTACTCCTTGGGACTCGCACGTTTCAGTGAGAAGTCTGGGAAATTATTTTTTAATGTGCTTGTTAGCACAGCTGTCTGAATGCTTGGCTTGCATTAACAGTGACATCAGAGACTGTGCTCTTATCCAGGAGTGTCGGGCAGTGCATTTATAAGAGGTAAAGTCCCTGCTCTGGGGGACTCAGGGGATGTCTTTGAGAACATAAATGTATTTCACTTATATCTTCCTTCCTTGCTTCCTGAATTTTGAGAAAGTTCCAAATATATTCTTACCCAGCCTTGTACTTCCAGGTAACTAGAAGTCAGTGGGATTCACTGTCCTTCATGCACTGATAACTTCTATTTTAAAAGCATTTATGTAAAACTGGTAGAGATAAATTTGAGAACTCAGAATCCAGCATGCTGCATCAAAAAACAGGATGATAACTGACAGCTTTAGAAACTGTCTAAATTTAGACATCTGAAAATTGTGACATAATACTTTTTTTTCCACCTCTGACAACCCCGTATTAAAGTGCTTAGACTTGCAGCCCCATCTACCAGTCAGTTCTCACCTCCAGCAGGCCTCCTGCAAGCAGAGTCCTCTAACACACAGAGTTTTGAACAACACTGCTTTTTGTTTCTTTTTTCTTTTTTTTAAAGCAAATTACTTATTGTTTATTTTTAAGAAAAGCACTGGCTGGTTTCTTCATACATTTCTATATTTTCTCATCTTTTTATTCCAATGCTACTGCTGTAGAATAACTTTTTTCACAGAGGATTTGTTCATAGCAAAAAAATAAATTTTCTTGTAACACCAATCATCTTTCAGTATGTTTCACTTTAGTCTAGGACTAGGGTCATATGGTTCTATTCTGTGGCTCTGAAGAACAGAAGATGTTCGCTAAAAGAGCACTCTCGTGATGAAGTAGCAGAAACTGTGACTTTAGCACAACACTTAATTGTGTTTCTTCAGCTATTATTTAGAGACAGGAATAGCATAGTCGTGCCTGCAGACATGCACACCTCACCGGCAGTCATGGGCTTGATTCCTTTCATTTGAAGCAGAAACTCTGCTCTCTTTTCACGTTATAATGTAGGATGTCTGTTAGTTTCCTGCAGTGTGAGAGCAGTTGACTTCCTTATGTTGGGCTTGTAAGATCTTTGGAACCATATTTTACAATGTCTGTAGGCATGACAATAAAGTGTTTTTTTCCTTATAAATGAACAGAGCTCAAATAGGGAGAGAAGGGAATAGTGTGTTTCCGTGTACTATTCCCTTAATTAGGGCTTTAACCACAAGTGGGTGTCACCAGAGGTCATTCCATTAGTTTTACTTTACCAAGTTTTTTTTCATACAAGTAGATGGGTGAAGAATTATTTCGTAAGAAAAAAATAAATCCAAGATGCTCAAAACTAAGGGGTAGGTTCTGGTAACAGTCAGGCAAGCCACTCCATTGAAAATCTGGTCTTAACCCTTGCTTCGCTCAGAATTCAGGACATTTCAAAATATCTGTAGAAACTTTCAAATAGTCTGTGTCATGTCAGCCTCTTCTTGATCTGCACGAAGTGACTGCATTTTTGATAAGTTAAGAAGCAAACCAAAAATTCTTCACATTTTGTTTTCTGAGGTGTGGAGTCATTCAGTTGCTACCTATTATACCAAAATAGAACCGTGGATCCCCCCAGGCTGGAAAGTCCTCATGGGGCCCTCTAGTCCCATGCTCTGCTCAAAGCACAGTCAGTGCTGGATTCAGACCAGGCTGCTCAGAGCTCGGTGAAGTTGACAATACCTTCAGGGACAGGAATTCCACAGCTTTGCCATTAAAGCTGCTCCAGTGCTTTATTACTCTTGCAGTGAGCACTTTTATTGTGTCCTGCTGGAATCTCCCCTGATTCAAATTATAGATGTTGTCTCATGGTGCAGCTCCGTGCAGAGCCTGGCTCCGGCTCCACTGTGACCTCCCCATGGGGGCTGGCAGATGGCTCTCCAGTCTTCCCAAAGCCTTCTTTTCTCCTGGCTAAACCAGCCCGCTTCCCTCAGCCTCTCAGTCTAGGTCATGTATTCCTACTATCTCAAAAAAAGTTGAGAGATTATTTTTAGCCTTATTATTATTTTAGTTAGTTTCTAAATTGCAAAACCTCCCATCAGCTCTTTTTCCAGAAGGCTCTTAATCAGCGTAGTTCAGAAAGAAACTACGCAAAATAAAGATGATCTTTTCCTTGTAAGTCACTTGAAATCTCCCAGCTGGGTTATCCTGACAGAGTGTGATGATGAGTTGTGGTATTTAAATAGCAGAAGTGGAGCAGAAAGCTCAAGCAGTGGCACAGCTGCCTCTCCTCTGCTCCGTGTCCCTGGAAGTGCGCTGCCAGCTATCCAGGGCTGATGGAGGACTCTGGTGCAGTTTTTAAAACTATTTTCCTTCTCAGCAAAGAGAATGAAAAAAGGAAACACAGTTCTGGACTGGGCAACAGCAGAAAGGTTTGAACGAGCAGAGCCAGGTGTATGCACTGCTCATCCTTGGCTTGGAAGATTTGGATCAGGCCCTGGGGCTTGGCCTTGCCTCTGCGCTCTGAGGGTCCTGGAGCTCATACTCCTGAGTGTCTGGGTCTCTCTTCCTTGCTGCAGAGAATCAAGACTTCAATTTCATCTGTGTAGGTTAGGAAAGGGATAAGTATAGGAGACAGAAAAAAATATTTAAGAACATTGAAATTTTAAAAAAAAAACTCTTGGGGAAAAAAAAGTATTTTTAAGACTCTAGGTCTTCATTTCTATGAAAGCGCATTCTGTCCTCTCTAAATTTTACTTTATATTGGAATAGTTAAATAATGGTGGAATCAAAAATTGAAAAAGAAAGAACCTTCAATATTTTTTTTAAGGTATTAGAAGATTCTTTTGTATTTTTCAAGCTTTTTATAATGAATTTGAAATGATCTCACAATATGCCTTTATTTTGAGGTAACCAGATTTTTCAGTGAAAATTTGTTGTCGTTTTCTGACGGGCTTGATTCAGGAGAACAATTAAAATACAAGTCTATTGTTTTCCTTGTATTTCATACAGAATTTCTAATCGTTCCATAATATATTGCAAAATTGTTACCATGTAATCTCTGTAGGAATCGGGCAAGCAATATTCCTCCAGGTACAGCACTTTATAGGCAGGTTGTCAACCGCTAAAAAATAACAAGTTGACAACAGTTTGAAAAAGAATACCAAGCTAATGGAGCAGTGGCAAAAAACTTGGATAGTTTAAAGCATGATATATGAGAGAAGGAAAGAATGGGCAGAACAGTGTAACATGAAAAATGAATGGGCATTTCATTACAGAGGACTTCCCTCTTGTTTTCAAACACGTTGCCGCTTGCAGAACCCTGTGTGAATACTGAAAGTGGTTTGTTGGCAGCAGCCAGCCGTGTCAGATGCTTATACCTTCTCTTAGCAAGAAATTTGTATTGATGTGTCTTCCGTAAATTTTCAAATTGCAGAGCCACGGTAAATAAAATGTCATTTCCTGAATAAATTAGGATTTTTTGCTATCATCTCAATTACTAATGCCATCCTGTGTAATATAATGTTTCTGCTTCTCCTGTGGCAGCCTCTTCAATTTTGCTTACACCTGTGGCTTAATATAGGACAGAAGGTCTTCCAAAGACTGATGTTCCCAGTGGAACACTGCTGATTTTTAAGAAAAGGCTTGAAAATTATTTTAGTGTTTCTAGGTAAACCTCCAGGTCTTGTAGTTTTTAATTTGAACAGGCTTGAACTCATTTTGATGTGCAGGTATCAGCTCTCACTGGGAGCAGCTTTTGTTTTATAGCTCATCCTCTTCACCTTGTAACCTCACAGAAGACAACTAAAATTGGTTTAATTTTCTTTGTTTAGCTTGCGTGACTGCTCCGGCGTTCACACGCGGTTTGATGTACAGTTACCCGTCCCCTCTCTTGCTGGAATGAGTTAAGTTCCGTATCACATAGAGATCAATGGAATATAGGAACATTATAATGACTGATTTGGTAAAATAGTTGCAAGAGAGCTTTTTAAGGGTTGAAGTTGTATTTTTCATCTGATGTATTTCATCTCACCACAGTTAGTAAGTTTATATGGAACTTGTTCAGAACTATTCAGAATTACTGCTTGAGGCCATACTGATATTTTCTTGTGAACACCATTTCCTCATCTGGGGTCTAAACTCTCTATTTATGTCTAAAAATATATGAAATGCACCAATCGACTGGTGTGCAAAACAGTTTAAGCAAATGACTAATAATTATCCATTATTCAGTTATACACCATGCAGTTCTATTTTAAACCAGGGAAAAGCTGAACAGTGACATAGGAGCACATTGGGTGTGTGCTTAAGAACTGCAGCTTTGCACAGAAACATTCATCTCTCAATAAGTTATGAAATACACTAAGTTTTAACACAGATAATCGTGCAGCAGATCAAAGCCTTGCATTTCATGGAATCAATTTCAGAGTAGACATTTCTTTGAGAAAAGTAGTGAAAGTAAGATCCTGAGAAATTCTTTGTTACGTAAAAAAATTAATTAAAACTGAGTTAAATTTTCCAAGGAGTCTGCTACTTGCCCAGAAGGTAAAGTTTCAAGTTTTCCATGACTATAAAAGTTAGGTTTCATATACTGTATTACATTTTTTGCCTGAAAAATGAACACAAAACTCTCTGCAAAATGAAATATTTTCTGGACTAAAACTTACAGGTTTTCATTACCAGTCCTTTTTTTTTTTTCCCCTTAAATTATAAATTTAACTTTCTAAAGAAGGAAAGCTTGGGAAATAAAAGCATTTTATCTGGTGGTAAAGTAGCCACTTCTTACCAAGGCAAAATACTTTCACAGCAATTTTGCTGAGCAGAAATGTGGGGAAAATAATTTTGGTTTTATCCATGATAAAAACTCAACCAAATTAAAAGAAACCAAAAAACTCTACCTTTCACAGAACCCAGAAAATGTCCTATTTGCATAGCTCTCAGGGTGATCAGGAGTCTCAGCATTTCAGAGGAACTCAGTGTAATGCAGTGCGTCTGGGCAGGCAATCACTCTGAGAACAGGCTGGATTTTAAAGCTCACCGAGTTAATGCCTACAGACCAAGGTAAATCTTGTTTATCCTCTCAGGTGACGAGGTAGATCAGAGAGATTGTATATAGAGGTCTTTCCTGAGTCCTGCATTTAACTGCTTGGCAAAAATTGCCTTCTTAGAAAGACTTCTGGTAATTGTAGGAGTTCTAAAACAAAGCAAAATGAAGTGATTAGAAAAACACTTCAGAATAAGATGATGATTGAAATTAAGTTCAGTCACACAAATCTTCACAGTAAGATAGTTGTGTGTGTTGAATTGTTATGTAATCAAATATATTTAAATTGATGTTTTATATAACAGCTGACTTCTATTGGTAGAGTTGTGTCAGTATTACCAGCTTTTTTGTTTGAGTTTTTTAATACGGAAATATTGACATGTCCATGAACTCCTAAAGAAATGCTGCTGTTTTCAGTGGGCATGTAAAAGAATGAGCTTTATAAACTCACACATTCCAAGAAATCTATGTATTGCTTTAAGCACATGGAGGATGCTGGTAGTTTTATTTGATGGTCAGTATTTGCATTCAGGATAAGC
Source organism: Mohoua ochrocephala (assembly GCA_013398855.1). Taxonomy (NCBI): domain Eukaryota; kingdom Metazoa; phylum Chordata; class Aves; order Passeriformes; family Acanthizidae; genus Mohoua; species Mohoua ochrocephala. The sequence goes on along the minus strand of VZTA01015052.1, from coordinate 613,084 downwards.
TATGCCATTGGAGTCCTTGCATATCAGCCTTTGTTGGGAATGTCGTCGAGTGAATCCAATTGCAGTTCAAGGGTATCTGTGGTTGGTAGAATTGGGAAAAGGGTCTGTACTGGTGAAATGCAGTTGAACATTCAGATCTCTTTGATTTGGTTCCTAACTTTGTTATTTGGGCAGCCTCTCCTCCTGGGTTTTCATGTTCTAAGATAGGAATGCTGACATTTGTCATGTGCTTTGAGATTTAGAGCTAGAAAATGCTCCCCAGGAGGAAGGTATCATTCAAAGACTGACAGACTCGATGTATAGGTTTGGTCTTCACTGTGGAGTTAGACATTGGTTGTGGCATTACAGAAATAAAGTCAGAGTAAAAACATTTGTATTAACATTCTGCTTAGCATAATGTTGCATTAAGGAGTTTAGCTGATTTCCAAATTTACAATGTGTTTATTTCTAAAGGATTTTGACAAAATGAGATGTTTATCTCCTTGCATCTTTTTTTATCTACATCTCAGGCCAAATTCAATATCAAGAAAAGAAACGACATAAAAATATTGTATGCTGAAGCTTCCAATCAAATATTTTTTAAGATTTAAAAAAATTTACTACAAAGACTAGTTTAAATTTAAAAAACGGCAAATGTTTCCTCACTTTAAGAAAGCTCTGAAAAGTTAAATATGCAGATGAGTTAACTGTTTTGAGAAAAAACAGTCATTTGGAGAAAGGACCCCTACTTACAGCTGTCCTAATTCACAAGGAGCTATTTTGTCCACCACAGCATGGATTATATATGAAAGCCATAGCAAAGCAGTCTGTATCATCTTTCTGAGCGTTTGCCCATTCTTTTTGCTTTCACATGAAGATTTTAGGTTTCTGTTGATTCTTCACATTTAGTTTCTGCAAGAAAAAAAAAAAAGATATTTCACTACATTTTTTTATAAAACCTGTTAAAGAGCTTTTTACATACTTACATCTCTTGGAGAGTTTTGATTGAGCATCTTTGAACCCTTACTCTTGCAAATTAGACCTTGAAAACTTGCTGGGATTTGGAGTCATTTGATGGAATTTTTCCGCTGTGTTGAAAATATCGCTGTTGTTAGGCTCTTGGTCCAAGAGAAGAAAACTTTCTCATGATCATCAAAATGAAGACTTCCTTGTAAACTTCATTAAAGGAATAGTTTTGTTACCTTTTTGTTGTTTGCTTTTTACCAGAACTAGACTCTATTCTACCTTTGATTGGTCTCAGTAGCTAATGTATTAAAATGGCTTTCACTTAAATATTGTAAAAAACTATTCATTTCACAATTGCAATGTAACTTACATCCATTTTTTTCCCTAAGAATTGTTAGAAGTCATCATAAGACTCTCAGTTCCTCAATCAGTAATGTCCAATTCTGTGCATTTTGTTTTCTTTCACAGTTCTTTTATTTTTAGCAGTACAGCCCTGAGGACTTTTGATTATAAGATCTTCTGACTACAACTTATGAGCTTAATAGCCATCACGCTATATTTATGATCCTATATCACACTTCAGGGAAAGATTCTGTGGCTTGATTGCTGGCTTTGTTTGCAGTAGTCAAAGCCCCGGAGATGTCAGCGTTTAGCTGTGCTCTGAAATTGCTGAAGTGTGTTGTTCCACCAGACTGGGTGGCCTACACAGCAACTCTAATAAAAAATGGCTCTGGGTTTTTTGTGGGGAGGTAACAGCACGGGCATTGTGCTAAGGTTGCCTTCTGACTATTAGGCAGTAATTTCTGAAGAAAAGAGCCTTCTAGTCTCTCACTTCTGAAGTGAAACATGAGTATAACCTGGAATGAACCCGTGTCTTATGTTTTTATTCATTGTTTGTTGACCCTGTGGTCAACCCTCTGTCACTATGATTAATCATTCAGACTCCAGTTGTCCAAATTCAAGCCTTTTCTGCAAGAGAAAATGGGGAGTGGAAGGAAATAAAACAAAGTATTAATGAAAGAAAATGGGTTAATCTTTGACATGATAATTTATACTTGGGCTAGCAAACCAACAGGAGTGCTCTTGTATGTGAGTGATTAATAGCTGCAATGGTTGCGTCTGTGACAAGTGATTAATAAAGTTTGAGATTAAAAAAAGTACTTCCTTTTCTTTTCCTTAAGTGTGCAAATCTTGGAACTCCACTTCTGTCTGCACAGTGGTTCAATTACAATGCAAGACCTATTTGTAATTCAGATGTCACTCTCCATTACTCATGCAAAAGTCTTCAAAATAGAGTTCACTTGATCTGTTAAGTACTGAAGAACTGAGAAATCGAGCATGTCCCCAAAAGACTTTCTAGTCTATGGGGAAAAAAAATGTCTGAGATGCAGCAGTTGCTTCATGTAACCTATCAACATGGAATTTATTACACAAAAAACCAGTATTCTATTACTGTACAAACTAGTTGCTAGATGCAAATTGAAGTTCTTGAACTGAATCTGTACTGCATAGCTAGAGCAATAACTTGCATTAAATCTCAAACCTATCCAGATGCAGCTGTGGTTTTAACTTTTTTTTTTTCCCAGAAGTTAGATCATGCAATGAAGAGGTACATAATCTGAACGGAAATAATTCACAGAGCTGTGAACATGACAGCTTCAACCAAGTGCTGCTTATTAAATCCATACTTTCCCTTCTCCAAAAGTTAATAGTTTCGGATGAAAATTTGCAAAAAATTATTTACAACACCCCCTGCTAAATGACGTCTTTCAGAGCTCATTTGCAAATGCAGGCCCTAGACTCTTCAAATTGTCACAGAATAATTAAATGGGTGTGTTGAGATGTAATTATATAGGAAGGTAAGAATGGCAGCAGTGATTCAGACTAAAGGTTCAGTTTGCTCTGTAGCCACTCTCCCAGCAGTGGGTGGATGGGAGCAGATGCCTGGGGAAACAAGATCGAGGAGGAAATGGTGCTTTGTGTGTTATACTTCCCTGGTTTCTGGCAATCTGTACCTTCCAGAGCTAGAATTTGAATTTACACCATCATGTTTGATAGCTATCAATATATCATGAAGTCACATAAGCACTTTTTTTAACCCACTTTTATTTTGTCCTCCATGACATTCTCTGGCAGTTCCCTTTACAATTTCAAATATGAATTGCATGTTTTACCATTCTAAACTTGCTGTGTGAGCATTTCTTTGCTGCTCTTCTAGTTCCTATTTCATGAGGAATGGTGAATAACCTTTTTTTATGTTCTGTTTACTGTGCATGATTTTGTAGACCTGTTTCATATTTCCCTTAGGTCATCTATTTCAAGATGAAAACTTTTAGTCACTTCATCTTTTCTCCCATGAAATCTGTGGCACACCTTCTAAATATCTTATTTAAGATGGAAATCAGTATCTGAGATAGATTCATCATGGATTTACACTGCAGTGTAATGATGCTTTTAGGGTTCATTCCAAATTTGTTTCTTAATAATTCCAGACATTCTTTTCGGCTGCCCTCGAGCCCAGAACTGGCATTTTCAAAGCATCATCTACAGTGTCTGAAAATCACTTTCTTTAGCAGTAACAGCTAGTATACAAAACCTGAGAGGATTGCCTTATTGGTTTTTTTTTTTTTAATGGTTTATACTTATTTAATAATTTTCAGCATTTTCATCTCCTAGTATTTTACACAAATGTCAGTAAAATGGGGGTTAATAATTTTATGCGTCCTCACTTATGGGTAGCATACTTATTTTCCTTCTCTACAGATATACACTGCTTATCAGGAAAAAGAAAATTTAATCTAAGGCTCCTCACAGTGCCCCCTTTGGCTTGTGTAATCTGCAATTTAGAGCTGCCGATTTACAGGCTTTACACTTTTCTAGAAATCTAATAAGGTTGGACTGCTGGATTGGCACAAAAACAATATTAAAGGCCCTTTTCTGGAAATACCACCTCAGCTTATCGTAATTTGTTGCAGCGACATAAAGTGAGATTTGTCTTTCGTGCTCTTACAGATTAAAGTGCACAGAGAAAACAACACTTGCTCTAAAGTGACAAAGTTAGTGTGGTTGAAAAATTTGTATGAAAGCTACCAAATTTTATTCCTTTATAGGCACAAATGCAATATGGGAAAAAAAAGCATTGTCTCCCTGAATGATGATGATGCAATTGCTAGTTTTAGGTAGAGGTTTTGGAACAATATTTGTTTGTTCATAGATTTTTTTTGGTTACCCTGAAACATTTCTTCAAATTGTTTTTGACCAGCAAAATTACCTTGGTAGGACAAGACACTTAGGTTGATGGGAAGACACAACATTTTGTTTAATATTTTTTTATAATTTCAGAAGTGTGAAATTATCAAATTGAGAAATTGAACACTAGGAAAAGGAGGCTGGCATTGTTCTGTGTTCCCTGCTGGTTCAGGTCATTGTCTCTCTGGGGAAGTGAATAGCAGTCTATAATTGGAAACATCTATCAGAAAAAAGAGAAGGGCACAAGTTTGAGTCAGTATTCCAGGACGTGGTTTTTAAACTAAATATGAGCTTCAGCAAAGGCATTTGAGAGAAGCACATCCTATAACATTTGAGAGTAGTGTGTGCTTACTTGATACTTCATCAGTAAATTTCTAATATTTGGCTGTGGTTTTTTTTCTTCTTCAAACCAGTTTCTTTCCTAAAACACGATTTCCAAAACACAGCCTCACGTACTTTGCAGAATGAAGTAGAAGTTTTTGATGCTTTGACCATTAAAATATAATTTGGTATTTCTTTTTCAATGTCCTACTAAGCTTGGGAGAAAAAGATCAGTACTCAGAGAATGCAGACTCCAGAGGGCCTTCGGCTTGCATGTTGAAAACTCCACAAAAGTTGATACAATCACGTCTCTAGATTCAGACTTCTCTTCTGCCAGGAGCAGCCTGACTCATTACTTTTTCAGAAAGGTATCTCCAAACAAGCTGTGAGGCGGTATTAAACCCTGTATGGGTCTGTAGATCTGTGGGCTCTTTAAGATGTGTAACCACTGACTGATTACCTGGAGAAACAGAGTAGGGTCCCTTCCTTTCTCTGCAGTAGCATTGTTTGATTTACGGCATTTTTTTAAAACAGAAAATTGCTAGGGCTATTTCTTTCTAAATAAGTAAACATGTGTCAATGTACTTGCAGAGACCACAGTATTTACGTTTAGCTGTTGATATTTTAATTAACAATTTAAGCGTGTTGTTTGCCCTGCAAGTTCAGTGGGAAAAACTCTACAAATAAACAGCAGCTCCCTCTTGGACAATCACTCTGTAAATTAGCTTACTTTGTCAATAAAGCGCATGCCTATCAGCCCCTTCACGGCAGCAGGGGGCAAGGATGTTCATTTACTTAAGCAGTAGGTTATACTATTAGTGTGTGTGATTGCTGTTAATTAGAATATGTGTAGATGTCTCAGTGCTGCACAGTTTGTAATATAAAACCTTTAAGCGTTTAGGCTATTAATGAATAATAAGCGGTTCTATTAGGAGATCCTTTTTTTGTTGCTTTTATTACTTCCTCTCTGTTTTGCTGTTATTTATTATCATAATAGTATGGTAGTCAAAATATAACCAAGGGTTATATAGAAACAGTGAAGCAGGGTTTTTACCTTGGGGAAGGGAGTGTATGTACCAATGTTTATCCTGTAAGTTTGAAACAGGAAGGCATGTATAGTCCGGCTATGAATTCTGACTGATTTCCATCATTTCCATTTGATATTCGGTTCAGTGTTAAAATATGCTTTTCATATCCCTTTGACTTGAAATAATTTAAGCATTTGCTTAGTTTTCTAAATCCATCATAAATGTTCTCACACTTCCTTGTAAACAAGGTTACGTGAGTATATGTATTTGAAAGATCAGGCTGTATGAATATGCATTTATAATTTTAATTTTAAAACCAAATATCTATAGCAAATCCTGAATTAATGTCTTGGCTGTGCTATGCTATTAGCTATATATAACCTCTCCCTGACATCAGCGGCAGGGTCAATTCCAACTCTTGTCACAGAGAACATGTCTTTCAAATGTATAATCTAAAGGCGAGTTTCTATTTACACGGAAAAGATCAGTTGATGGGAAATACTCTTCCACAAAGATAAATAATAGAGTTCTATATGAAAACCCATACGTTACCTGAAAGCAAGGTAAGTCGTACAGCTTAATCATGTTACCATAATGTTAGTTAGCATTTTGTCCGTCTAATGCTCACACAGAAGGAAAGCCAGGCGGTGCAATTGGTATCTGGACTAGCAAAATGGAGATACTTTTCTAAGCTCTTGGTGGTGCAGAATGTCTAAAGGAGCTTGGAAGTACCTGCCCACACACTCTGCCCGACTGTGACCTGAGGGGGAGTGAGACATTGCCCCGCTTGCTGAGGCTGCACTCAATCCCCATGCCCATGTCATTGATGAAGACATTAAATAGCACTGGTCCCAATACAGACCCCTGAGGGACAGCACTTGTCACTGATCCCCATCTGGACATTGAGCCATTGACCAATGGCTCCAGCTGTGCCCTGGCCTTCCTCACCCCATCCCCACACAACCAAACAGCATCCCTATACTCTTTCCAGGATACCTGTCCCTGCTTCCACTGCCTGTGAATATGCTTCTTGCCCTTTAGTTTCTTGCCTTCCTTGCACGATTTCTCGTGCTCTGTGGAAAGTATCATTAAAAATCTGCCAGCTCATTTCTGCTCCTTCTCCCTGGGAGCAGTCTCCCAAGGCCTCCTCTCGACGTAACTCCTCCAAGAGCTGGAAGTTTGCTTCCCTAAAATCCAGGGCCCTGACTTAACTCTTTGCCTGGACTGTGTCTCTCAGGATTGCAAACTCCACCCATGTGGATCACTACAGCCCAGGATGCCTTGAGTGGACTTTAATGGTCAACTTGGCAGTGCTGAGTTAACGGCTGGATTCAATGATCTTTTCCAATCTATGAAATTCTATGAAATGTCTCCTAGAAGCTGCTTTTACCAGAGTCCTTTTGGAATTTTCAGCCAGTGCCAGGCGCAGCAGCAGATGTGTTTGTAGAGGAATTTTCCAGCCATCAGCAGATTTGATGAGCTTGTGCTTTGGCTGAGCTGCTACAAAAAATGCTGGGCAGGGCTTCAAAGCCATATTGTGGAATTTGCAAGATAAACAGGGCCTTGTTGAGCTCATGAAAGACAGCTAAATTTAAGAAGATGATGATCATTAAGATTCCTACAGCTAGAGTTGAAAGTCCCTCCCTCAGACCTTGTCTTGAGACACAGTGCTCAGAAATTGAAAAACATGACCAGTGTGAGACAAAGAAAATAGGTGAAATACTGTAAGCCATCAGTGCTCTGGAAGGACTTTTTTAAAAAAATCTATGCTGATGGCCATTTTTCATTTCAACAAAAACAAAAGAATGGTTTTTAATACTTGTATTCTGAAAAATATTCATTCACCTTTTGATAGACACTTTTCAGGCATTGAGTTAATTTAGTTACAAACTTCACATCAAATTGGACTGAATTATTGGTGAAATGTAGAATGGCAAAATTTAGGTAGTTTCTGAAAATACTTTTCATTATACGTATTTTGCCTTCTAACTTTTTGAGTCAATATGATCTGCAAAGTTTTTAGATTAGGCATTGTAGCTAGTCCAGCTATACCTGCACATGTCATTATAGCATTGATCATGATCTCTTAAGAAGAGATGGGTTTATACTTTCTAGGATGAGTGGAGAAATGATTTTTACATGGATCAGTGCAGATCTCAATAACTGCCATAAGGTTTTTTCTGCTTTATGCAGCAGATGCAGGGACTCTTCTGACAACATAAGAAAAAACCTGATTATTTGAAACTCTTCTAGCAAATCTTCTAAGAACAAATTTCTTTTTACATTTTCTTTGTCAAAAAATCTAAACACATGGGAAATGATACAGAGACTGAAGAAATTTGGCACAAAAGTCTACTGTACCTGTTAGAACAAGTACAGATTGCTTGATTGCAACAGTAAGTGATGTAATATTTTGTGGGTTTCAGGGCATTGTTGATAGTTAAAAATCATAGGAAAAGCAGCTTTGCTTTCCTTAAAAAAGCAGAATTTGCACAACCAATTCATTCTGCTTTAAATTTGAGAGGAGAATGATATTCTGTTTGAAAAGTAATTGTTTGTACGGTTTCTCTGTTGGCATCCATGCTCCATGAGCAGTGGTTCCATGGAAACAGTGATGTGCATGGAGAAACCACCAAAACAAAACCAAAAAAAAAAGGAGTGCCCAGGCTGTGAAATACCCCTCCCAATACTTGTATAGCATTATTAAATGGATGAGAAATGGTCCATTGTCTACTTAATTATTTTCAATACAGCGATGTAACTCTATTAGAAATGTTTGTACTAAACACAAATTGCTTGAACTTTGACAGTGTACCAGCAGCTTATAATTTTATCTTTGAAAAACGGCCATCAGTATGCAAATATAAGGAAAATGTGGATGCTTGCTCCTATCCAGTTTTGTAACTCAGTTCATACATTTTCCAAGGAAGTAATCTATAGATGAGAGAGCTCTGAAGACCAAATGAGATGTAGCCAAGTTTTCACTCACTTCCTGGCAGAATAATTTCAAAACTACAGAAGGCATTTGATTTTATCATTCCTGAATACGTAGGAATGTTGAAGCAAGTTCTCATGGAATGGATATATGAGTATTCTTCCACTGAAATGCTTGTTTTCCTAATGCAGGAGCTTTCTGACAACTGACCTCTTCCATATTTACTACATTTTCATGTGAAGCTTTTTTAGGTTGTTTTGGTTTTTTTTTTTATGTTCCTCTTCTTTAGTTTTATCTTTTTGACTTCCCATTTTTCGAGTAATGTGTAGTCCTGCTTTTTCTTCTTGCAAATCAGAGGAAATGTAGAGCTAGAACTGATGAAAAAGACTGGGAGAATAAGACTGAGCTGAAGATTGTTGGATTTGACTCAGTTGTTAGAGACCAGTAGACAGATAGAGAGGTGGATGCAGTTGAATATTCTTGCAGAACTTCAAGGCCAAAATTTGTCTTTCATTAAACAACAGAAGTAGAGTTAGAGTCATGTAAAAACTCATTCAGAAAGGGCAAAATGGCATTTTGAATAATTACGCAGGTCAAAGCACAGAATGATTCCATTTTCTTATGACTGAGAAACAGGAGCAACTTTACAGGTTCCAGGGACCTGTTTTGTGTTTTGAGCTCCTAAAAGAGTCTCATTTTTGATTTCCTATCCAATAACCTGAGATGCAGAAGCAAACATGCTCTTGGAAGCTGATCAAACCCATTCCAACTTCACTGACAATAACAACAGAAAAAGTTATTTTAGGATTCTGCTGTATCACTCAGATCCTACTTCATACACACACTCCTATGTGACTCTTATCAATACTTATAATCTTGTAACACCTGTGGCTGCCCCACCCCTGGAAGTGATCAAGCTCAGGCTGGATGTGGCTGTGATCAACCTGGTATAGTGGAAGGTGTCCCTGCCCATGGCCGGGGAGTTGGAATGAGATGATCTCTAAGGTCCTTCCCAAGCCATTCTGTGATTCTATGATGTTGTACTATTTAAGTTTCTTCCAAAGACATCCATGACTTTTGTTTTCAGAGTAATTTTTCCTTTACTATCGCATGCCCTCAAAGCAGAGGAAGTTAACTTTACATTATCTAAAACATGATTTGCCAAAAGAGATCAAGCTATGAAATCCATTAACTTTATCTATTTCTTCTTAAATGGACCAGTGGCTGATGATTCAGATGAATATGAACTATCTGTGATGCTTGGTTAGGCTTTAGGTCAGCAAGTTACTTTTGGTCAGCATCCAGCCTTTGAAGTCTTTGAGAATTCTGTGCTTTATATGACCCTAGCTAGATGTTCATTTTGATATTTTCCTCTAAAATTGAGTCATACTTTAAAACAATTTTGATTTTCTCTTCCATAATTTGCACCATAGCCATATTTAATCAGAAAATTAAGCAAAAAGAAATTAAAAAGGCAGAGAAAGAAATAAACCAATGCTCTGTCCGTTGATAAAAATATTTTACAGATCTGTCGTTACTGCAAAGGATTGCCATATACTAGCAGCAGGTGTTTGAAATCAGTCAGTAGATGGAAATGCTTTACAGTAACTTCTGAAATAGGAGCAGCACCTGCTAATCTTCAAATGAAAAATCACATTTTTCATGGCTTCTCTAACATTTGTAGTATGGAATTACTTACTTCATTTTCTGACCTTAAATAGGACGTCCTGACACACGGTCTGCTTGTGACAGTGATTAATTAGCATTAATGTCCTTGCTTGGTGTTCTGTCAAGAATGACGGGGTATGGGCTGTTAAACTAGCGATCTCCCACTTTCACACAGACCAGTGCTCAGAGGGCACAGAGGAACAGAGGGAAAAGGATCTGTAGGTTTATTTTGCTACATCTTAAATGAGCAACTGGGTAAGGGGTGTCAGAATTTTTTTTAGTTCTGTTGGAATTTTGGGTCAGGTCTCCATCGACTACAAATAATATAAATATTATATACATAAGGTTAGTTCTGCTTTGTCTGGGCAGTCACCACATTGTAGGAGTTGAAGGTCATTCAATAATAATCAGTAAATCTGAATTATATATATTTGTTGCTTTTTATATCAACTCTCCTTCAAAGTTAAGAATTCTGATTTTTCAGTCTTCTTTCTCCCTATTTTTGGTGGTCTGAGGGTTTTATTGGTAGCAGTATCAAAGATCATCAGAGTAACAGGGTTTGAGTATCTGTAGTTTATTTTTTCCATAAGCCTGTTGCAAGGCTTTGCATCAAATATTTTTACCTCATAGTAAAAAAATGCTGATGACAAAGAGCTTACAGTCCCATGTATTATTATTTATTTTTACATTACATTTTATCTAAATTAGTTCAGTGGGCCTATCCATGTTATGCCTGTGCATTTCTGTATTTAAGTACTAAGTAGGTTGTTATCATCCTGAGGCAAGTAAACCTACAATATGGATTTCATTTCAGGATAATTTGTAAACAAATGTGTTCAAAGTACATAAAAGTCCTTGGAATACGATGTTTCATAAAGTCAACAAAAGAGTTCATAATATTTTTAATCAGTGAGGTATATGGCAGTAATATAACACAATTTTGTCTAATATTAAAGCATGCTTTTCCCTCTGTTAATTTTGTTACCAAAACCCACTTGTGATGACTATCAGCTCTCTATATGTTGGTTATTGTGCAATGTTAAGTTAACTGCAGGTGGATAAAATCAGTTCTGAAAAACCTATTTTCAGATGAAGCCATTAAGTCATGCTGATAGTGATCACTGCACTCTTTTCTAATGTAAAATGTCTCTGGTCTTGCAATGTTAAAAGTATCCTTTGCCTTAAAGGAGCTCGGTGGTGGGGGAGGGAGGATGAAACCTTTCCATCGTATTCCACTATTATTTGCATCAAAAGTATAATCAAACCCCAGGGACAGTGATATTGCACCTAAATTGTAGACTGCATAAATAAAGTTTATATGCGTCATAGTCAAGAGAGGATAGAGACTCGGGCTTGGCAATTAAAACAATGTGAGGAAGCTGATTTTCATGAAGTGCTGAGTACTTTTTCTCTGTAAATCATGCTTATTTGAGTCAGTTCAAGATTGGTACCCAAAACCTAAAGGAATGTCACTGCTGAAATTTCTGTCCATGACACATGAAAATAGCAGTGATGATACTCAGCCCTGTTTCAGAAGGACACAGCAACCATGAGGAAAATTTATTTGCGATTCTCACTAGTATTAAATTTTAGCGAATGGATTAGTCACTAGATAAACTTCCACCTGTCTGTAGCCTCTGACTTTGAAGCTTACTGCTGTTTCTTTTGTGATAGTCACAGGAAAATTCTAGGTCAGGTATTCTTGTACCTTGTAAGCAACTGCCTTTGGGTGCAATGAACTAAGTCATACTAATCACAATTGCTGCAGTATAATATCAGGCCCTGTTGTTTGTTCCTAATGCACCCTGCAGACCTAAACCCCTGTATTTCAGTTCTCTTAAAAGCACTTACTTTTGGCATCGCCAAATCGGAAAAGGATTAAAAAGAGTATAACATGTAATTCCTGGTTGGTTTTGATAGATTTTTTTACATAGAGGAGGTAACAGATACTTCAGAATTGTCAGGCCTATCAGACTAGGGAGAAATTAATTCTGGGGAAAAGGTTTCTTAAAAGCATGAAGCAACTTATACATGGTGATTGATTTGTAGAGCTTGCAGGCCTGCTTTACTTCAGCTCCATTAAACTATCTCCAGGTATGACATTTTATTGTTCTTGACAGAGAAATGAGTGATGATGGGAATGTAAATATCTTGGAAGAAATAGAAGTTGTAATAATTAGTTTGACGGAGTAGACTTGAGAGGTGGAAGAGCCTTCTGTCAGGAAACCCTACTGCAGAGGGGGAGCACCTCAGGATTGCTGTTTTCCTGGTGCCTCGCATTTCACTAAGACGTGTAAATGGAAATGATTAGGCGTTGACTCAGTGTCAGCATCTCAAGTTTAGTTATGAGTAACTACCTTATAATGAAAAATGTCCATTTAGATTTCAGAACTGGTCTTGATACTGTTTAACATCTTTTCACACTGCATGCAATGTGTCATTCAGGATTTTAGTGTTCTGATTTCAAGTATGTGAAAGTGCTAAATGTAAAAACAGAGTATAGCCACAAAGATTGGGTACTTTTCCGTCCCCTAGTAAGAATTATGCTTAATGTGGTCTTGTTCCAAGTGTCTATGTACCACTAAATTCTGACAGGAATAAAATTCTTAAGAGTAACTGAATTCTTCTTGTGGACTACTAATGAAAACAGAGAAAAAAATGATTCGTCATTGGAAATATCAAGTGGAGAAACTGGGTCATTTGTTGAGCTAGATCTAGTAACCAGACTCAGACTTATTTCTCAGATGGCATAGAAGATTATTGTGTATCAAAAGAAAAATCATGAAAAAGAGGCAGTGATGGCAGGGGTGACTGTTACAAAAGTTACCGTCTTCTGACTTAGAAGGTTGATTTTATTTTTACATTATTGTGCAGTCTTGTCTATCAGGTCTATAACATCAGTAGAGAAGTTTCTCTCTTCTTCCTCATTGATCATCCCTGATACATGGTTGAACACCTTATTCCTGTAAATCCTTCTGAAGTGTTCCACACTGGCTTCACCCCATTGTTATAAAGCTGGCATGGTGCCTTTGAGTTGGGATCTAAAAGTTATCAAGAATGTGCTCCCCTCGGATTCTTTAATGTACTTTGTGAGGGGCCCTTTTTATGGTATCTAATGAGCTGTCCCACAGATGCGCTGAACGCTGTCATCAATCGCTTCGAGGTGCTCCTTATTCACTTTCCCTTTCCCTCTAAGAAACAGTTAAGTGAGAATACTTGAGTCCAGCAAGAAAAGTGCTCCCTGTGTAAGCAGCCTTTTTCAAAGCCGTGAGAAGGATGCATGTGATTTCTCTGAGACACCAGTCAGCAGATCCTGCTTATACAAAGTATAGTCTTCATGGTCACCTTCCCCTTATTGAGGTATTACTACCTTTGAAAACTTCAGACAGACTCTCTAGCACCGAGACAGAGAGCAGAGAATTTCATTTCTTGTGTCCCCAGATGTTATATCTATGTTATAACCTGTCAAGATCATACAGGAATTTAACAGAAGTCATGGTCTGTAGGAGGTTGTAGCCAACAAATTGTTTTTATTCTTGCAGTTGTGTAAAACACTTGACATGTTATAGCAATAAATAAAATATAAGAACTCAGAAGTGGACTGTGGCAATACTGGAAAAATCCCATTTTCCTCTCAAAATTAAAGATAAGAAAGCTAAGTATCTACAGTTAATGCAGAGAGAGTTAAAAGTTTCAGTCTTAACTCAGGTTTTCTTGTTTGAGGTAAAAGATGTAATTTATTCAGTTCTAGGGGTTTTTTCTTTAAAAGGAGGACAATACTTTTTTCGTGTAGGGGATTAAAGGAACTTCTATAAAGTTTCAAGCTGTTGTAGTGAGAAGAATAGAGGGACTTCCGGGTGTCGGCTGCTGTGCATGTAGTTTCCTCTAGCTCTTGACTAGAGCAGTCAAAAAAAGTGATGTTCAGTAATCAGATTATGGTAAGGTTTCTAAATTTGTACAATTCTTTGTTTGAATGAATCCCTGTTTTGCAAACTGGGTACTGACCAGCCATCTGACAAAGACACACAGGTGAACAAAATCGACCCACACAGGGGACTAAAATGGCAGTGTCCTTTCTGTGCAAGAACTATTGGTTTAACTGATGATCTGCATAATACTGATATATCTTAGTCACTGAATGAAGAAATGTTTGTCCTACAACAAAGCCCTGGGGCTTGTAACTGACACCACTTTAAGCCTTAGGAAATAATTTCAATTTTGCAGTAGAAGAATACAGTCTTACTGTTCCTGCATTCCTCTGGCTTGCCACTGTTGGTAGTCTTCTTGAAGAAAAAGGGCTGCAATTCTCAAATTTAACAGAGGATGTTGCAACTGCTAAATATTTATGCCCATATACTGCCACGTAGTTGGCTACACACCCATGGATCAGTGATACTACATTGGCATAAGCATGGGTTAAATTTATTACATTTAAATTGCTGAAAGTACAAAATTTCTTCTAATAGCAAAATTAATCTCTGGGTATCTCCCTTATTCATACTGCTGCAAGGCAATTTTTATTATTTTGGCTTAGGACTGGTAACAGCTGAATTGAACTCAGTGAGTTCAAATGTGAAAAAAATTATGAATGTAATTTCTTTCTGAATGCTGGATACATAAATGGATTAGCTAACAAAGATGATTAAGTGTGGTTTTGGATGCCAGTCTACGTATTGTGATATGCAGCTTGGTCAACAAAAAAAAAAAAGAAAGAGAGAGATAAAAAAAGGAGAGGCTTTAGCCCCTTAGGCAAAGCTAATGTTGATGCTAATTAATTCAATGGACCTTGGATGAGGCCTACTTTCCTCAGGGAGGTATTTGTCCTCATTCTTCACTCCTGGAGTTTGTATTCAAACTACTGTATCTTTCTGGCTCTATGAAGAAAGTTACCTTTAAAAAGTCATCTATGAATATCATCATGGTGACTGACTTTTATCTTAGCCCTGTAGGTCAACAGTATAAAAAATAAGAGCATTCAGATTCAGGTCTCTTTGACCTTTTCAGACTCCATGAATCTGCTTAATTTTTTTACAGCTGAAAATCATTTTTCTGGAGAAGAAAAAACCCAATTATTGCAGAATAGATCTATTAATAGAATGTGTTTGTTGAAAATGGGAATATCACCCTTTAATTACCATTGTCAAAACAAGATTATTTAACTACATTGCATTATCTACACGTGTTGGTTTTGGGGTTTTTTTCACAATATTATCAGCAAATTTGTTAACAAAATATTACAGGAAACTAACCAGTCAGGAGTTATTCTGGGGGATTATCGAGTGTTGCCTGCTGCTGTTGGTTCTGACTGCCTCCACGCTCCTGCAGTAGATTCTCAGCTGTAACTGTTTTTCCTCCCTTCACTGTTGCACCTGGAATTGTGCTGTAGCTCAAAGCTGTTTCCTGTTCATTTGAATTTCCATTAGATGATGCAATTAGCTGGTTGGTGCACCCTTGTTAGCCAGATAGATTATTTCCATTTGGATTCTGTAATTCTGCTGAAAGCTCACAAAAATGCAGATTGAGAAGCTTAGCAGCTGAAATAAATAAATAGAAGTAAAGCTGCGTAGCTTCATCACGCACCTCAGACTGGCCTTGCAGCTTCTTCAGAGACCGCTGTCCCAGCACGAGAAGGTTCTCAGTCAGTTTTAGTTACATCTCATCACAGACACAGCCAATCCTTGGGCAATCCAGTTTTGCTTAGTGCTTCATAGTCAGACAAAAAGCCCTGGAGTACCAAAGGGAACTGTGTGCATTGTTAGCAGTTGATTTAGTGTCTCTAAATTCTAAAGCTACTGAACAACACTGTAATTACCTAGCCAGGTATATTTGATAGTAATAATCTAATGCTTTCTTAAGGTTCTCACGAAAGATTTTGTTCTGTTAGCTAATTGACTGTGCACATTCAAACCATGATTATCACACAAGTAGCTGGTACACATCTCCCAAATGACATTAGGTTTCAGTAAGTATTGGGGGAGGCTGATTCTTTTTCTGAAAAGGGCCTCACAATATAAATGTCCAAAACTATTTTAATATGTAACTTTGTGTCTCTCAAGTGCGCTCATTCCTTTTGCTGTCCCTTGGTTACGCTGCAGCACATTCAACATCAAATAAAGATGATTAATGAAATCATATTAATTAAGAATTAGTAGTAAGAAGCTATGGAAAATATTGTTTAGTAAACAGAAGTAAACAAATACTGTAGAATTTGGTAATTCTGTTTGTTATTCCCTAACTTCAGCATATGGGAGAAAGCAGAGTGGGGAGTGTTGCACTACAGCATCCATTTCCCACTGTAAATGTACTCGTACAGTTCTGGGTGATGATGAGAGTCTCCGGTGAAAGCTGCTCAGCTTGTCATCATCACCAACCCAAACGCTGCGTCCTCGGGGTCGCTCCTCTGGGCAGCTCCTAAAGTGGACTGGTTACAGTCACAGGGGAGGCAACATAAAGCAAAGAGCAGTAACAGAGCTGAGGTAAAATGTAGGAATTTGTAATTGCCTTCTCGTTTCTCGGCGTTTTTGCATGAACTGAGGCCGTTCTGGGGTGTGTCTGCACTGAGCCCCAAAGGCAGCTGCGGCTCAGCAGTGCCTGTGTCACAGCACAGAGATGCCAAAACCATCACAGTCCCTTCAGGAGCCAGGGGCCATCTAGGTATAAAAGCTATTAAAAATCTGTACGTGTGCGGATTTGTGCTCTGACTAATCCAGTCGTTTAGATTTGGTCTCTGGAGCTATTCTGGAAACTGAA
Source organism: Mohoua ochrocephala (assembly GCA_013398855.1). Taxonomy (NCBI): domain Eukaryota; kingdom Metazoa; phylum Chordata; class Aves; order Passeriformes; family Acanthizidae; genus Mohoua; species Mohoua ochrocephala. The sequence continues at coordinate 596,188 of VZTA01015052.1, read as the reverse complement.
ACTCAAGTCATTAATACATAGTGCTGATAACACAGTGACTAAATTAATTTGTGAATTTATGTTAAGTAAATAAATAAATAGAACATTAATCCTTACCAAAGGAAAAAAAAAAACGACAAAAAACCAAAGTCTCCCAATGTACGGGGACTCCTGTCTTAGCTCTTCTTCATAAGGTTTTTCTCAAGTGCGAAGGAGAGGATCATCCAACTGATTGGATTAATAATAAATTTCCTTGATACATTCATGGAAAGGGAAGGTACATACTACGAGCAGGTGGAGAAAAATTTCATACACTCAATAATACCTCCAAAGATCAGTTCTGAGCTAGGATGCTAAATAGTTGCCTAAGGATATGATCTTATTTATTTATGTATTTTAGTTAAATTCTGAATACACAATTCCATGTTTGCTTTGAACCTGTATTATTGATATTGGGGCAAGGAATTTCATTGCATTAGTTTGACTGCACTGAGAAAGGCAAAGCTTTTTAGTAATGAAAGACGATTTTTTTCTTTCAAGCCCCTTTATCAGAACTTCCAACAAAAGGAGTATTACACTTATAATCCTTGTAGACATGATTTATCTTAAAAGCAAACAAAGGAACAAGAAACTTTGCAGTCAATTTCCAAGACATTTTATGTTTAAAAGAAAAAAAAAAAAATTAGAGTCATGTAGCCATGTAATCTGACTTAAAGGATCAGGAGTGAAAGCAGCAGCCTCTCACCTGCAGAGTCAGGCCAGATGAGGAGAGTCATAAATTGATTCCAAGGTGTGGGGGTGGCTCTGTGTCTCACTGGCTCCCTCAGCCACACCTGCACCTTTGTGGGCCCCCACTGACATACCTTCCTCAGACTTGCCAGTTTCAGAAAGAGAAAAGCCAAAAAGGATTAGTTTTGGTGGCTTGTGTAATCACTGCAGTTTTAGAGAAGAGCCTGTCACAGAGGGGAATTGAAAAGATACTTTCACTCTTATTACATATGTTTTTACTGAACTTACAAAGCTGCCAAACCAACTACTTCACTGAGCCACTGAGCCCTGAAACTGTGTGTGAGCATGTGTGCACACAGCTTTTCTCCTTACAGATGCTGTTTTCCTTATGCCAGAAAGACGGTACAGCTGCTGCGTTGTCATTTTTTTATCACTTCACTCTATACTTTGATTGAATCTTTTTCAAGTGTCTCCTTCCTTCTAAGCACAAGGAAAAAAAGGCATTTCTAAATATATTCAGTTAAAGATTTATATTTGAATCTAATAGCTATTTATATGTATTCCCAAGAGATGCTATTGTGTGTAAGGCAAAACACCAGAAGTGATGAAGACAGGTATTGATTATCACCCCCAAAAAGGCTGGAAGGAAACAGCAGAAGCTGTCCAGCTGAAATCATATCAGCTCCTGCAGGGCGTTCTCATTTTCGTCACTGCTGATGCTCTTTCCTTCACTTTTTTCCCTTAAATTTGTGTCTTGCACAGAGTAGCATAACGATGTTTTGGAATTAATCTCTAATACATTTTGCAAGCTATAAAAAGTAGCCCTTCCTGGTTGCAGCATAACTCGAGTCTGAAGATAGATGTGGAACTGGAAGAGCTGGGTCTGAGCTCTTAATCACTCTCATTTTGCTCTTATATTATAATGTATTTTAAAAATTAATGGTGATAATTGCTATAGGGTTTTTTTTTATATTATACCTGGCACAGACTCCAAGAGTTGGTAATTCCACTTCCATGTTCATAGCCTTATCAACCGAATGTGTTTTGATCTCTATCTTTGGAACAAAGGAATTAATTTTGTAGTGTGATTGATCTATTTTCCCTTCGTCATGTTAGAGCTGCTGAACTCAGAAGATGTAGAACAAATCAACAAACAAAAAAGGTAGAACTTAAAAATTTATAATTGTGTAGTTAGAAAAAAACCTGAATATGAGAAAAAATTCTGGGGCTGGCTACAAGATAGTCTTTTCACAGAAAACCACGGAGTTATGGTCTGTTTGCCTTGCTGTAACAAAGGTCCAAAATAGGCTGAGGCTCTTGGGGGAGCCTGGATTTCTCTTTCCCAGTCTGTTTCCTGCTTTTGCCACTTGCGGGTCGTACCAAGACCGAGGCAGTCTATGTGTTCCCAAAAAGGCATGTGTGCGTGAACATACACACAGCTCGTTCACATGCTTGGATACACAGATCAACACAGAGTATTCATTGCCTTTATTGCCACCTACAGCACTTACAGGAACATGAAAAACATAGCCCACTCCTGCTCCTCATCTCCAATTTGATAGGAAGTTGACTATGTAGTGTGTGCATATACACATGTGCATACAAATGTATATTTATCTCTCTATCTTGATTCACAGCCACTCTTATATTTGCAGAGCCCTCAAACCTTGGCTATAAGTCCACACAGAACTGTTGCCCTGATTATTGGCCTCCCTATCTCCAGCCTGGGTTGGTTTTTTGCAAGTTTCTGGTTTATTCCAGCTTGCCAGCTGCTGCAGCTTGATTGAAGTTCTCACTTCTCATGCATCTTAAGCCCTGCACCAGACCTTAAGTCCTCACAGAATCCAAACCCAGAACCTAAGCCCTGTTTATCCTGTCTCCAGTCTCACATCTTTCCAGGACTTACTGCTGAGTCAAACCTCAAGTTTTCTTGTGAATCACACATAAGCACACCAGAGAACAAAGTCACACAGAAAATAGGTGGATGGAGTTTCATAAGACTGCAGTTATTAGTTATTGTTTTGTTTGCAATCAGCCTCGTTTTTTTTCTCTTTTCTTTTTATATTAACCCTCTTCTCCACTTCCTGTGCTTGTTTCTACCCAGTCCACTTGATTCCTTCTCATGTTCCCAAGACCTTCTTAAAACACCCTGAAACTGTGCAGGATCCCACAGCCACCCCTGCACTAAAATCAGTCATTGCTATGACACAGTAATTCACCCCTTCTTATTGGTTCTTCAGGACTTGGAGTGGTTCCTTCAATGGCCCATCATTCAGGATCTGGAGAGTTCGTCTTTGGTATTGTCTTCACTATCTCCTCTTTGTTAGAGTTTGAGTTTCTGATTGTGATTTATTGCTTTTTCTGTCTCTTGTCGGTTTTTTTATGCTGAATAGCCTTTAACCAGGTACCCCGTCAAGGCCAATGTCTTTACTTGCCAGGTTTTCTTGTTGTTGCAGCAGCAATCTAGTATCAATTCACATTTAATCTGTTCTTTAAAAGCCAAAACAAAGCCAAGGGGAAATCATAAATCTGGATGTATGATGGACCCTGGCCAAGATGACAGAAATGTGAATGCCTGCTTCTGATATAAATTAGCCTTCTGTAACAGTACAGACTCAGTATTCATTTCACTAAGGCACCTTTCTGTTTCCCCCCCTGCCACTGTGAGCAGTGTCACTGTGAGCCTGATGTGTACGTCTGGTAGGGAAGTAGTAAAGCAGGGTGCAATAGCAAAATGCTCAGATTTCAGACGGGCCTGTGTGTACGACTGGACTAAGGTCAGGAGCAGCATCAGGCAGGTGTGTGAGTCCCCACTCCCTAGAGCCCAGGGCTGGGAGCTGTCTGTGGGACAGAGGGTTGTCTTCCTTGGTTTGTACAGCATGGAATGTGGTGCCATGAATAACGCAGTATTCAACAGTAGCTTTATGTTTTCTGCAGTCCCGGTGGCTCCCTTGCCACAATGACCAAAATGCAGGATCACAGAGTGATTAAGCCGAAGAGGAAAGGAAATGAGTTTGAATGTAAGGAGAGTGGGAAGATGGAAGGAGCGGCACAAGTGGCTGAGGTGCAATGGGAAGCTTTTCAGTTCAAGGTCATAAATATGAATCTTTCCCAAGCTGGCAGTGACCAAAAGCCCAAAATGTCTGAAAGCAACATCACCCAGTAATGGCAGAGATTGGAAGGAAGAGAATAGAAAGGCATGAAAAGCTTTTGAAAGTGCCCTTGTGGGCTAATACTGTTACACCAGTGAATAGGTCTCTTGAAGGTTGTGAGTCTGTGGCCATTTATCTGGTAGGCTTGCTATTCATCTCCTTTGAGTGTAGTGTAAATGCACTGTATTAGGGTCATGATGAGAGCAAACCTAAAACGTTTAAATACTAGAAATGAGTTAGCCAGCTATCCAGCAGGAAAGTACAGACTATTGCAAGCCAAACACAAAGAAAGCAGGGAAACAAAAGATAACATTTGGAAAGAGGTGTCTGCACTGGGACTTGTGATCTTTCAAGCAAGTCTGCTAAGGAGGAGGGATTGTTTGATGCCATGTAAGACAGCTTTTCTCTTGCAAAATGAGGATAGAATATTCAGTATTCTTTTAGAAAGTCTTCTCTCTGCTTGCAAAATATTTTATGGACACAAAAAGCAAGAATGTACAGAAACAAAATCATGTCTAGATTGCTCAGAAGTTTAAAATGTTGATAATAGGAATTTTTCATAGAAGAAACCAAGGATAATATTTGCTGGTTCTGTTTCTGAAGTCTGAAGAAGGAAATATTGAGAGAACAGAAAGTAGAAAAAAAGGATTGGAATACAAGAATCAGAGTATATTTTAGTATTGAGATAGATAAAATTATCAAAATTATCCTGCCTTACTATCTCTAAAGAAAAAAATGAGATCATGTTGAGGAGCTTGCAAGCAGAACTGGCGAACCCCAGACATTTGTTCATAGTTCTCCATTGAAGCATCTCTCATCTCTGCCTGTGCCAAGGGTCTGAAATCTGCATGCAAATCCAGGTAACGGTTTGACTTTTAGAATTTGTTTCTTTAGCAGAAACGGGAAAGTCAAGTCCACACACATCATTTGAAAGTATGAAATCCAGATATCAAAAAAGGAGATAGACTTTCCTGCCAGCCTTCTTGCCTTCCCCTGGAAAAGGAAAAAAACTACCACCTTTAATTAAAACTAAAACTGCCTCATTCATAGACAGTGTTGAACAGGAACATTTTTCAAATCTTGAAAAGGATGGGAGAATTTCTCAGATGTGAAGTTGTAATCATAAAGGATTGGTAAAGCTTAGCTGTAATCCAACAGTGTATAGCTTGGTTAAAACCCATTTAAATAAGCAATGTATATCACCACTGATGGGAAAAAGGATGAGAGATTCTCCTCCCAATTGTGTGTTTCAGTATCTTTCAAAAACTTCAAAACAATTTTGAGAATTTTATTATGCGAATTCCTTGCGGTATTCCTTAGGGTACATCTTCTTAGGAGATGCACACAACCTGTATTTGCTATTCTGTTTTCTGGACAGCAGCTTTACTAAGCTTTGAAAGGAGGATGTTAGCATTTTTGAAGCCTTTTTTCTCCTTTTTATTATATGAATCAGTGTTCTTGAAGGAGTCAAAGTTCAATCCTCCTGCTGCATTACAATGCCTTTCAGTCTAATATTAGAGAGCGAGTTCCATTTTACTTTGTAATACGGAGCTTCACTTCGGCATTAATTTCATTCGGAAAGCAGCTGCACTTATAATAGATTCCTTTAAAGCAAAATGGAAAATATACATTTATCAAATGACTTTCTTTCAGTAATGCTGCAGCAGTCTTTATTGCATCAAAGTTGTCAGCAATCAGCCCATCTTTCTGAATAAAGATGTGCCAAATCTTCGAAGCAGGCTTTGTATTGAATAAGCAACACATGAATTCTGTGGCAGGAGGACAGACAGACAGACCCTATCTCAGCCTGTACAGTATGATGCATTTATTTATGCCCACAGCACACAGCATTAGCAAATTTGGGGAATATTTCCTACATGGACACAGCAAGTGTCATTACATATTTAAAAATCATGCTTTTGAAATGGTTCAGCTTAAGAGACTAATAACATCTTGTCACAAATTAAAGACTCTTAAAATCAGCCTTAACAGCTTTATCCTTCTCTCATGAGACTTTCTTTTTATCTTCCAGTGTGCTATTTAATGAGTTTCATTTTCATCAGTTTCACAGTCCAGTTCAACACATTTTTACTGTTTGTCTCTGTAATTAAACCAACATTTAAATTAAATTTTTGGTTTGGGGGGTTTTTTTGTACTGCTTGGGAAAATGCTAGGTTCAATTGAAATGTTAATTCCGTTATAAATTTTTAAGTTTAATTCTACCTATTCTGTGAAGCAGAATATCCATTTTGAAGATAATAAACTATTGAGATGTTATTCTTTGGTTATGCAGAGACACTAGAGTCAGTCACTTGATTCTCCTCTTTTGACATGAAATAATGGACACTTCAGCATTTATCAGAGTTGGTTCTATGGTTTTAATCTAATAAACATATTAAACAAAAAGTATAGGGGCTTGTTGGAGTCCAGAGGAGGCCATGAGGATACTCAGAGGGCTGGAGCCCCTCTGCTCTGGATACAGACTGAGATTGTTCAGTCTGGAGAAGAGAAGGCTCTGGAGAGACCTTAGAGCCTCTTCCAGTGCCTAAAGGGGCTCCAAGAGAGCTGGAGAGGGACTTTTTGCAGGATGCGTAGTGACAGGGAAAGGAGGAATGGCTTTAACCTGAAACCGAGGAGGTTTGGCTTAGATATGAGGAAGAAATTCTCCCCTGTGAGGGTGAGGAGGCCCTGGCACAGGGTGCCCAGAGAAACTGTGGCTGCCCAGTCCCTGGAAGTTTCCAAGGCCACGTTGGACGGGGTTTGGAGCAACCTGGGACAGTGGAAGGTGTCCCTGCCCATGGCAGAGGGTGGGACTGGATGAGCTTTAAGGTCCCTTCCAATCCAAACCGTTCTAGGATTATAGGACCTTCAGGGACACCTATTCTTGCAGAAGTTATGATGTAGGATTAGGCAGTGGCCATGGAAAGGAGGGAAGATATTTTTGGTTTTAGTTACTCCTGATATTAAGGTTGTGAGGTTTTTAACCCCGCGTATTGAACAAACACAGACAATCAGACTTACATATTTATGGCAAAATCAATCTTGAAGTGTTGAAGTAAATTTGAAAACGCCTAACTTGGACAGTATTTTTACCCCATATATTTGAAAATAACAGTATCACTTTATTTTCTGACACAAAATGATCCCAGGGAAATGGCACCTGATAAATAGTGACAGATTTGAAAGGGAGAGGGGAGATATCTGCTCTTCCAGACTTTACCTTCCTGCCTGCTTGCCAGCCAAGATCAAGCCTGAGCTGGAAAATAATTCAAATATTGGTGAATATTTTATCCTATAATAAACTAAATGAATCAAAGTAATCACAAACATATTGTAATCACCTGGTTTCAAATTCCAGTGGTCTGAGTATTTCTCTTCTGTGTTCTCAGTAGGTATAGATAGCTGGTAGTACAGATACGCCCAGTGAGACAGCACTAGAATCAATGGAACTACACTGCTTGGAAGTCTCGACAACTACATTGGCCCAGGTCTCTTTCATCTCTGTAGAGCTGAGGATCCTGATGTCTTCAGTTTAATGTGTGCTGGCTAAGCCTTGCAGCAAAACACTCAGGATTTGTGGCAGCAATCAGGAAACCCCACAACTAGGGTAGAGCTCCATTGCCAGCTGTCTTCTAGGTTGTCACATACTACAGATGCAGCAGATACCCTGCACTGTTTTTTACTGGACTGTGTAAATGAGCAGAAAGTAAGGCAGAGCAGAATTCATTGAAACTTCTGTTCCCAAACTTACACTTTCCCAAAATTTAAGTGCAAAACTTCAGCTATAGCTTCTTCCTCAATGAGCTCCAAAACTTAGACATTAGAAGGAAGAAAAAATATCTCCCCCACCAAAAAATCCCAACTCCTTTGGTGAGAGTTGTATGAGACTGACTGACCCAAATGATCTTACCTCCCTAGGGAAGTATCTCTTTCTTTAATTAAGAGCACAGCCACTTGCCTGATATATGGATATCTAGGAATTCTCTTGGACATGTCCATCAGCAGTCTGAAGGAGACAGTGTGTCTGTATAATTCATTTGGGGTTTGCAAAGAGGAACAACGACTTCTTAGATAATGCATAAAAAACCCCATGGGAATTATAAAAGAAGCAAATGAAGCAAGCATGCAATCATAACCATTGTATAGAACATACAGCACATGTTCTATATACATATACATGCACACGTATATACAAAATACACATAGATATGTAATAGTATATAGAATCACAGAATGCCCTGACTTGGAGGGGACTGACAAGGTGGACATATGTATTCATATTTATATTTTTATATTTATATATATGTTTATATCTATCTATCTATGTTTATATATATGTGAAATCTTGGGCATTTCCTTTCACCATCCAATTGCTTCAAGGATTTTGTAGGGCTCAGGGATGCAAGACTGGTCTGCCAGTTTGTTTCACAGAGAACAACTGTATGGGATTGAAACGCCGTTGGTGGGGCAGGCTTCAATCAGGTACAACCAGGCCAAATTAGCTTGGATCAAGGAGTGCATTTCCCACTGGTCCATGTTCATGTTGTTGAAGCAGTCAAACAAAGTAGAAGTCTGTATCATGCCTCTCTGCATGACATATGTAAATAAATAGGGAGATTCAGTCTGGTCGTTAGCTAGATGCTTAGAGACAGAGAAATGGAAATTAATAATCTAATTAATTTGAGTGTCTTCAAAATACTGGTGAATTAAGAACTGATTTGCCTCTTGCTTGAAAAGATGTGGATCTTCCTCTCTTAAAGCTCCCTAAGGCATGACTATATTAACCTCAGATTTCTAAAAAGCAGTCTATCAGCAATGGTGAGAAGAGCTGAAATTTAAAATAACCCCTACTCTAACAAACCTGGGTCAAGAAAAACCCAGCATAACTTTAGACAAGGAATTAATGATATTTGAAATATCTTTTAATTTTTGTCTGTCTCGCCCATTTCCCCAGCCCCACTCTCTGACCTCACTGGGAGCTAAGCTCAGAGGGATTTCACTTTGTGATGAAGATTGGAGTGTCACTGACTGGGACATTGTCTCGCTCTGGGAGATCAGATTCCCACCCTTTTTGGACAATGCAGGTGGATTCCCTTCATCCTTCATGGGCAGAAAGATTCCTTAGCCAAGTCTAACATCTTCCTAACTCCATCTCTCCAGGACCGCCCAGCCTCCCTTTGACTGCACTCTGAGAGCAAATCTATTCCAGTAATTTACTTGGAAGACAAATGCCATGAATGGCCCCCCTGCTCCTTTCTTATTTGCATGGCTGTTGTCGCTGGACACAGACAGACATAAAGGATGAGCTGTCCCTGGGGTCAGTTTGGGACAGCTGTCCCTGCTGTCCCTTCCCAGCTGCTCGTGCTCACTCCGTGACTCTGTTACTGCACTGCTCAGCAAAAGCTGAAACCTCCCTGCACCACCAACACGGTGTCACCAAGAGGCCCCAAACACAGCCCCATATGAGCTGTTAGTACAAAAGTTAACTCCAGTCCACAATCTCTGTTACTTTATTCTGTACGAGGAATAACTCAGATCAAATGAATGTTTTAGCTGTGCTTTATTCTGTGCCATAACTCAGACTTCTCACACTTCAATGTTAGACCAGCTTACAAATGCCTGCTTTCTTTTCCAGTGCTGTTAGTAGAAAAGCATAATATCATACCAAGATTTCTAGTCACGGCAGGTTTTCTGTCTTCTGGTTTAAGGAAGAACTCTGAGGCTTGTTTTATATTCCTGAGAAGTAAAAGTAGATTTTGCATGAAGAAATAAAAATAAGCAAATAAAAAAATTACTGAAACTTTGAATCCAGGCCTGTACAGCCTGCGTTTCAGGTAACTAATTTCTAGGTGCAATTTTTCATTAATTCTCTGCGAGTTTTGAGCGCTCTGTGGAATTGTGGCCACATTGCTGTCTTAAGTGCCAGATCTGTAAGTTGCTAGATGCAGCTGAATACTATTAATTGTTCTAGAATTTGGCACAGCAAAATTGTGCTTATTACATTAGAAACTAAAAGGAAAAAATCAAGCACTAACTGTGCCATCTGATTATTGTGTTAAAAGTGCAATCTATGTTTAAGTGATTATTCCATAACATGATGATAACTGAAAGAAAATATGAGTAATCTTATTTATCTGTTTCTTTGACTCTCTCTCGGCAAAAATTATACAAGTGTAAAGGTTGAAGATTTTGAGTCAAATTTCTAATAAGCCATAACTGCTACTCACAGTGACATTTTTTTCCTCACTGGGAATCATGTTATGCAGGTTTCCTTTTTTGAAGAAAAAAGTAGAAGGTTACAACAACTCCTTATGATTTTCTGCAAGTTACTATGCATCTATTATGATTGTGACACTGAAGTCTATACTCTTTTTTGACATGAGAGGAAACAATGGAAGTAAAATGTTGCTTTCATAAGTTTTAAAACTACAATTCCCACAGCATTGCACAGTTAGGTCTTGCATTAAGCATTTATGGCAGCTACAAATTCACAGCATGGTTTTTGAGGCAGCAAAAAACCAGAATGAGTCCAATTGACATTTTACAGTCAGAACAAAGGTTTTAAAATGTACAGCTTATATACAACCACTTACGCATTACATATTAGCCCCTTAAAATAGAACTAAACTCAGTATCACCCCTTCATGCAGTTAATTATTAGTAAATTAAGTCCTTCAATCATTCTGAACGTTGAAGAACATTAAATTACATAGTGCTTGCCAAATGATGGCCAAAATCTGACTTAATTTACACTCTGGAGCTAGTGACGTTCAAGAGGTTTTGGGCAGAGTAAGAGGGCAGAGTCTGGCCCTCTTAATAATTAATAAAGTAGAACAAAAGTAAAGAGCTCATTTGGAATGTCAGTGTGAATCTGCAAAGCCTTGTGATACAGGAGTGTACACCTCCGGGAACGCAGTGCTGTGCAGCAGCATGACAGAGAGGGGAGGAAAACTCACTCCACTTCAGGGCCTTTCTTGAATAAAAATTATTTGTATGGATGTTCTGCAGTTTTGCTGTGAGCCTTGGGGAATGCCTTTGATGCACTTGATTAGGGAACAAGATCTCAACCTTGTAGACTCAGTAAGATCTTCACATGTTTAAATACAGATAATTAGTCTCAGTTCTCTCTTTTTTTCTTTTTTTTTTTTTTTTAAACTTCCATCCTCATGATTTTGGTTTGATTTGGGTTTTTTTTCCCTTTCTCGCCCTATTCATTGATGATAAGTGTTTGTTTAAATGCCAGCACTGTGCCCTGTTCCCAATTTATGCAATATAAACGACCATGTCTAATTTTCATTTTAAAATATAAGATTATATATATATTTTGAAATGGATTTTAATAGGGAGTAGGAAATTCCTTCACATCTATCTAGGTAGTGCAATGGAGTGAGGTGCAGAGATGCCTAGTGGAGCTCCAAGCATACTGACGTGTAATATCCCGGTGAGATCATAGCTCAGGAGCAGCTTGGACGAGTTGGGAAGAGGTGTGTGTGCTCACATGACCTGCACAAAGGATGAACTTCTGCGGGGCTCCACGTTTACTGCATGTTCAGCAGGATGAATTTGCTGTGCTGTGCTCAGTTCCAGTGGCACAGTTACCAGGGATGTGCTGTGAGCAGAGGTGGGGACAAGATCAGGGGGTGCAGTTACCCTGGGCACGTCCAACAGGATGGATACCATTACTTAAAATATGTGAAAATGGTGTGATGAGCCCTGGGGTTCGGGATCCATCATACTTTGGCTTACAGACTTGTTTTAGTTTGATTCTTTGCTGTCTTAAAAGATGGCGTATTCTGCTAAATCAGCACATGAATTTAACTATGGAGCTGGGTAAATATGTGTGGCTGAGCCATTTTTTTTCTATCATCATGGATGAAAGCTTGATTTTGAGCCATATTGAACATAGTTTTGCTCTGATTACGCACCTCTAAAGAGTCATTGGTCCAAGGTAAATGTTGGTCGAAGTGTATTCCACCATATCTGGAAGATATTCTGGTAGTTTTAATTCTCTCTCTGTTGGCAGACTTATTGTTGACTGATTCAAATTATTTAAATAAGGATTTACCCATTTTCCATATCTGTAAATAAATTCCCTTTCTCAGGTGTTGCAAAGACAATTCACTTGCTTATCTCGTGGACTTCAAACCTAATGTGATATAAGCAGGGTATTTTAGTCTGTTTGCTGTTTTTCAGTATGTGCCCATTTTGTGTATGGAAGGAAGAGGATCACAGATTCAGAAGTCTGGCGTGCTGCTGTTTGAGAGACTTTTTATGAAGCCATTTGAAAATGATTTTGTAGGCATTGTACACTCTGTTAATTCTATGTCAGAGCATTATATGAGGAATGTAACAGGAGTTCACTGTGCATATTAGTCCAGATTCCTGGAGGTGTTCTAGTGTTGAGGTGTCAAAATGCACAGATCAGTGTCTTACCTTTAATCACTCTAGCCTGGCACAGGCTAAAAGGAAACAACACGCCCTTCCTCCCCTCAAAAAAACAAGGAAAACTGCTGTTTGTGTTCTGCTCTGGTGCACCAGTTCAAAATGGCTTTCTGTCTCACTTCACTGGTTTCTTGGAGGTGGGGATTGATCTGAGAATCTCTTGCATGATATGTTTGAAATATTTATCTGAGGTTGAACTGTCAGGTGGTGTCCAAGTCACTCATTACTAGGCAGCAGAGGGAGGCCGTGCTGCCAGGGAGTTATCATTTTCATAAGGTACGGCTCTGTGTATTTATGGGCAGTGGGGTCTGTGCTTTATTAAACTCTGCAATGGGAAAAGATCATTGCAAGGTATGTGATTTAAATGCTGAAAATTGCAATCTGAAGGTAACAGTAAATGATATCCAAACGATGTTAGCATTGTTGTTATCTGTGGTATTCAGGGTCTTTGCTTTCTTATTTCTAGTTGCACAATTGTTCTTAGCTTTTTTTTTTCTTCTCTTCTTTTTCTCTTGCCTGAAGTTTTTTAGTCTCTAAATGTGTCAGTGGCTGGCTTGCAACCCAGTATAATTGGTACCTGGTAAATGACCTGTGTTTTGTTTCTTGATCTGAATCCTGCCTGATCTACCTGAGCTGAGTGAAACATGCCTTCAGGGTGCTACAAAGTTTGCCATGATCAAAGATTTGAGGGCTTTTCTCATGGTGCACCCAGGCACCAATAAACACTTGTCTTACCTCCTACAAACTGTAAGTTCAGTTTTGCTGCAGATTATTAGTACGAAATAAACCACTGGATGAAATCAGACATGTCATTTTTCCTGTTGCGTTCCTTCTCTTATGCCAACATTATGCCATGATACAATACTACAGTGCTATGTACAGCCAAGAATGAAAGGTTTCATTATATTTTGGATTCCAGGAGCGTGACAGACATTTTTACATTATACACACTGCCTAAAATTGTAGTTCTTAAACGTTTTCATTGTCTGAAAAGCACATCTTGTAACTGTGGGATAGGAATGTTATCTTTAGGTCAAATTACTGTGTGCTGAAGCATGACCCAATTTTCAGTTTAATGTGAATCCTATTTTTGGTTGTGCAAAAAAAATATAAGAAATACCCATTGACTGTGAGGTGCTTATTTCAGTTTTATTAAAGAGCTGCTGATTGCAAGTTATGGGATGCTATAAAATTGAAACTGCCTTATTTAAAAGCATTCTCTCTTGTGCAATGGGATAAAGGTTGATTTTGTAGCTGTGTAGATACTATGTGAGGTTATTTAGATAGTGGTTCTTCATCTGCAGATATTTTCTGTTCTTTCCCTTAAATAAAAGTCCTGACACTTTTACATTTCGACAGTTAATCTTTAATTCTTCACCATACCAATTAACTGTGAACTATTAGAAAAACAATAAGCCGTGAATCATCAGCTACAAATAGGCAGAGTTTAACAGTCAAGAAATTGAGCATTTCTTAATCTTATATACCCTCAGCATCAAAGTGAATAAATCTGAGGTTAAAGAGAAAGGCTATCACATTCCCCACTGCTTTAGGGAAAAACTTATTTATTTCTCTCTTGTTCATCTGCCAGTACAACACAACCAAAGGAAGGACCTGATTCTGTGACCCTTGGTTTGTACAAGAAGCCTTTATTTCCGTATCAGCCACGCTAAGCACAGTATAACATTAATAGACATTATCCACGATACACAAATAAAATTCATAAGAACAAACACCCTACTTCTGTAAACTTCAAGTTCTTTGGAGAGTCCTCTTGAAAATGAATACTCCCTTTTCAAGGGTATTATGCGAAGCAGTATAGCTATTCAATTAAGAGCCTTTGAATCCTTTAAAGCTTGTATTCTGCCTAAGTAGAACATATAAATATCTTCAGCTTTCACACAGTTACTCTTCTATCAGAAGTAAAGCTGGGTTTCATGAGTGTTGCTGGATTAGAGCTAGACCCTCCCGCATCTTGAAGAACAAAGTTGTGAGATCAAAAGGCTGGAGACATGCCTGTGGTCAGAACTGCATGGGCACTGGGCTGCTTCATCTTAAACCTTTTGAAAATGATTGGTTAGTGCAGTGCTTCCTAAATACTGTTAGCAGCTACAGAAGGTTCAGTAGAGAGAATAGTTCAGGTCATATTTAGAATTAAAACAGTTTCCACCTGCTAAACACAACTGGAGGCTGGGCATTTACAGAAACCCAACTGTCTCTAGAGCCAGAGGCTGCATTTCAGACAGGGCAAATGCAACTGGAAGAGTTTCACTAATGGAGTGTCTGCGAGCCAGGATTTCTGTACAGCCTTGCAGAGCATTTCAGCCTAATAGGGCTCCTTCAATGGAGCTGCATTTCAGATCAGTGGGAATGCTCTACCTGCTTGGAACTTCGCTAAGATTCTGAGTGAAGCAGGCTCAGGTTTGGATTTCTGCACCTCCTCAAAAGGTTGGTAAGCAGAGGTAGGCTGGGATATTCTGGAGAATATTTTTTTGTGAGAAAATACTTCTTCATCAAAAGTGACAGTCTGAAGGAGAGAGGAGTAAATGAAAAAGACTGTCTCAAACCTAATTTTGGAAATATTCTCAGTTGCTAGAAGATATTGTACAAATGGTTTGAAGAAGCCTCACACCTGTAAAAATGATCCATTTTGTTGGTCTTCAAATATTTTATGGGAGGTGGCTTAGTTCAGAGTAATTTCTTATTTCATAATCCATACTTAATTTGTCTAATTGGTGTATTTTACAGATGTCTGTGCAAACACTAACTAAATATTCAGTCCAATGTTGAAATACAAGATTGAATTTAGTAGCTGGCATAGCCAAGGAATGTCATCAAGTAGCATCCATCTAGATACTTCATGAAGAAATGGTAAAACTTCTAATTTTATGTGGTTTCTATATTTTTAGTTTTGATAGTAAGTGTTTCAGACAACTGTAGTGTTACTGCACCCAAGGCCAGTGCTGCTTCCTTGCCATTATCTTTCCTTTCTCAGCCATTTTCAGCATAATTCCAGGAAATTCTGGTACTGTTTCCTTGCTCAGGTATTCCAGAAAAAAAACACATATAATCCAAAACCCACAGGAATCAATAACATTCTGTTGTCATTCTTTTTTCCATGCAGTTTTTGCCAATAGAATTTCCTCAATACCACCAAAGCTTCTAATGTGTTTAAATAAATTAAATAGAAGAATTAATCAAATTCCAGTCTGTATCATTAGGAGAAATGAGTAACTAAAATTCCTGCTCGGTTGGAAATGCAGAACTGCTTAATTCAAATTTCAGTATCAACAATGCTGATATAGGGGAAACAAGCAAAAACTGTTAAAGGGCTTGTTAGGAATCATCATGTGATATAGTTCTACAAAGATGAAAGTAAATGTTGAGATGCAATTTTATCTGCAGTAAATTACTAATTTACTATCACATTAGACATGAACCAGAGTGAAAATATTTTCTTCCGCTCAGAATGACCACAAGCGGTGCACAGGCCTGGAAGGGACCTGAAAAATTTTACTGGACCATCCATGATCTCAGGGCAGAATGTTCCAGTCTGATACTTCCTTTCAGTGAAATTTCATCATAATCGATATGTTTTCAAGAAGTCTATAAATTTGAAAGAACAAAGGCTTTTAAAATCAAGAAACCTCAGTGATCTCTTTCTTCAGCTTTCTGTGAGAATATCTGTAATCACTTCTGCTTCAAAACTAGTCAGCAGTTATTGGGACGGAGTTTCTGTGTATTTAGTCATGGGAGCTTTGAAAAGAGTTGAAAAGAGGAGTGACAAGGTGGTGTGAAGGGTTTGAAGCAATTTGTATTTACAGGAATCCTTTCCTTTGCAATGCAAATCCAGTGGGAAGGAGTGGGTTGTTACTTTCATGTATGGGGTACAGATTCTTTCCGGCCAGTGATTTCCATAAACAGGGAATCAAGTGTCTCATACTGTTGTCAATCTCTACTACAACTTTTCTAGGGTCAATATCCTGAGAACCTTGTCAATGCACAAGCCCACTGTATTCCACGAGGAGCAGTCCCAAGTCTAGCATGAGCACAAAATAGAGCAGGGGACTATTCCTTTTCTTTTCCTGTCTGAATGGAAAACAGTAGACTGTGGTTGGTGGGAGATTATGAAAAGGAGGCAAGAATAAATCATATAAAGGGATACAGAAGTAGTCAGTATGGCTGTCAGTGTCCTTTTAAATTCTGGAAGGATAATTTCCATAAAACTGGTGGAAAGGGAGGAGGAGTTGGAGAAATGAGTCCTTCAGGAGATTGTCTGTGCTGTCAGGACAAGTTGCTGAAGCACTAAAATGCCATTTGGAAACACACTGAGAACTGAGCTGGAAACTTCCAGACGGATATAAGAGATGCTACATTTTGTGTCAAAACAGCAAAAAGCCTCTCCCTTTTTTCATCTCAGTTTAGAGGGAGCTGCCATCTAAACTACAAGTAATGGTGCTAGCAGTCTTTTAATGGGGATTTATAGAATAAATGGAAGGGCACATAAAAGAATAGTACAGGCTAATTTGGAGTTACCAGCAGTTTTTAAAATGTTGATTCCCTCATTTCAGGCCTTTGCCTTTCTGAGCAATGGGCTTATTCTCTGTTGAACTGTGAAACTGAATTATTTCTTAAAATCCCAAGTTGTTATTTTATTTATCTGTAGTTTTACTTTTGCATGGGAAAGTCATAAAGCAAACTTGAATGAAATACTTTCCCCTCCTTGAAAGATATAATTATAAGAACTCTGTATTTCATTTCTCCTGGAAGTTGAATAACAATAACACTCCTCTAAAAGAATTTACATTTGAAAGAATAGTTTTGAAATTTTGATGCCCATTTGATACACGTTTACATCTCAAAGAGCACTGAATTTTAGCTTAAAAGTCAATTTTAATCAGAATCTCTTCCACCGTCATTGTTACTTTTCTTTTTATATATTTGAGGATGGTTATATATGTACATATGGTTCTTTCCTGCATGTATAAAACAATTGAAACCTAGATATATTCTTTAATGGGTTTTGGGGTTTTTTTTTCTGAGTTACAGTTTCATTTCTAAAAATTTATACCAGATTTTTCAGCTTTCCATGGCCCATAACAATCTGGACAGTATCTTCAATCTTTCTAAGGGGCAGAACGAGTATCCATCTAGAGCATTACACTGTGGTTTGTCAATAGGGGATTGTTTCTTCTTTTTTTTTTTTTGTTGTTGTTGACTATTTCTTCTTGTTTGCTATTTATGAAAAAGTTTTTAAAGTTGCATGGATTTTTTGGCTATTATTTTTCACGTGGAAATTCCAGCACTTTATTTAGGGAAAAAAATTCCCTAATTCGACTTGTAGTTTGGACCTTAAACTCATATCCTTTGTGTGTGGTGAGGACCTTCATCTTAAATCCCCAACTAATGCCGTATTTGCATTGTTTTTTTAAAATGGTTACTGCATTGTATTGACAGAAAATACTGATATACTGAACTGTTGATTCTGGGGTAATGCTTTGGTCACAGAAGAATTTCTGTTCTTCAGTTGTGAGATTCAACATCTTGTAGTTATGCAGTAAGAAATTACATTTTTAAAATCAGATGCAATTACACTTTTCATCAACACTGATATTACAACTTGTAGGACTTTCTAAAGAGTGATAGTAGGTAGTTGGCCTGAGATGTAGAGCTACCCACTACCATTCAAAGAATAAAGACAAAAAGCTTTAGCCCATGTGTTTCTGAAATGTATTTTTCTGTTTTACTTAGAAGCTGACACTCAGTAATACTCTGACAAGTCCAAAAAAATTACGTCACCTTCCATTCTCCTGGAGTTACACAAAGTGGCATTGTGCTTGTCACTAAAGAAGCACTTACATATCCCCTAACTTCCTGACTACCAGAAAATTCTAATAATGTCATAGTAAATAGAGAAGAGCAATGCAAGAATTTCCACATCATGGAAGCAAATAGGAAATTGGCATCATGGGATGTTCTTCTGATCCAGTCTGACCAATCCAAGCTTTCAACACCTGCAATGTTACATGTGGATAGAACATCAGATGTTTAGCTAAAAAAAACCCCAACAAAACCCAACAAAATCCGAAAAACCACAACAACCAAATGGAATGAACATGGTTGTATTTTTCATGGCAGTTACTGCAGCAATGAGTGATTTAGTAAGTCCTATAGAATTAGGATTTAGCAATATGGTTTGGCAAATACAGTATAATGCTATTTAAATCTCTCCCAGGTCTCCCCGAAATCATCTTGTTATAAAGTAGCGCCATGAGTGGCATTACAAGGTAAATGTCACCACATTCCATCATCAGCTCCCCAAGCCTAAGCTCCAATATACGAACAAAGCTGAAAATGAAGGACTGGTTTTCAGTTGTTTAAAAAGCTGTGCTGGTTTTGGCTGGGGTACTTTGTTGCCAGTTGAGGTTAAGCCACAACAAAAACAAACAGAATGAAAAACCAAACAGAAAGGAATGTAAATGTGCAGTCAGAAGGAATTCTGCAGTTGTCATCACTGGAACCAGCTGACTCCCCCTTGTCCCCCAGCACAGATAAAGCTTTCTTGTTGCTGTCTTTCATTAAGCCCAGTTCACTATCTTTTTTTTTTCTTCTGTCTTTTTCAAGGTTTTCTTTGTACATTTCTGTTATGCTGTTTCGAAAACAGCCCCTCGGATAGCTGAAGACGAACAAATTGGCCTAGTTGTGAGAAAAAGTTGTTGAAAAACAGAGGGGTGGAATTTTTTTCTGTTGACTTTCCCAAAAGAAATATCATATTACTGCTCCCAGACGGTATCATTACATCATTGTCATGTGAATTAGCACCTACTGTTCCCAGTAGGGAATTCACATCTCCTGACTCCTGTGGCTTCTTTACAAAAACAAATAGGCATTGGTTACACAGGTAACTTTTGACTAATTTGGTTATTTTCTGAGCAGTCATAATGTTTATAAATTACCTATGCAGCTTCTTCAAAGTAAAGCTGAGATCGAAAAGCAGTGTGTTATCCCAAACTACTGCTCTTGCCAGATTGGTAAAGGAACATTTCTTAATCTTTGGGAAATGCTTCTGAGAGAGAAGGGCACCCATTCTAGTGAATGCTCTTAGCATTTCCTAGCCTTTGTCGCTGGATAACATTTGAAATAGCAAAAGTAGTCAGGGAAAAAACATTTAATTTATATATGTGCATAATTCTGGCCTTACAGAGGGAACTTAGAATTTAACCATACTCTGGAGTACGAGAACTCAAGGGCAAAGCCTACCCTTCAGTTTATACAGTTGCAAACTCCAAAACACACTTCAAACTGCTTTGTACTCTTATATGAAAGCCTGAAAACACAATGAAGCACTTGAGTTTACGTCCTTGGGGAGCACTGCTCTGCGATCTGGGGTCCTGCACCACATTCCAGTGATGTCTTTAGTGTGAAACTAAAGTAGGAATTCAGTGCGGAGAGGAAGGAGGGACAGTGGGCTATGAACACAAAACAAGAATATACTGACATAGGAAGTGACAGACTGGTATTTCAAACCCGGGCTCTGGCTCAGACATTTGGTGGATATGGCTCTTATCAGCACCAAAAACCGAATATTTTTTTCCAAAGCTGAATCCTACAGTCAAGAAGTAGTAACTTCCATGTTGCTTTACTCACAATACGTAGTAACTGTGAATCTTGATCCAGATCATCAGTAACGGAAATCAGTGTAGATCTTTCAAGTTCAGCAGTGGGTTTAGATTCCCATCAGCTTAGCTGTGTGTTATTGGAACCGGACAGGTATTAATAGACTTGCAGCCTTTTTGGAGCGATAGAGTTTGTAGTAGAAAAAAAATAAAACCAACATATAAGTCATATTAAGTTTTAATCCTGGGCTCCTTCTTGTTTTTCGAAGTGGTTCACTCAGTCTCCTAATCACAGTGTATTATGTTGCTGCTTTACAATCACACTCCAAATGCAAATCACTTCATTGGTTTCTTAGTGACAGAAAGCCCTGACAGCAGTAGGTACTTGGAATATGCCAGTAAGATTTTAACTGCTTTGAAATGGTTGCGAGGGACACTGTTTTGGGAGATTGCAATCAGGGCATTCCATCAGAGTGCTTTATTTCCACCCCCAGCCTATATGCAATGAGCTAATAAGTGATTACTGTCTTTGTATCTTTATATTTGAGGACTAGGTAGAACATTTCATTCAGTGAACAATGATTGTGTCTTCTCAAGGCATATGTGGCTCATTAATATTAATGAAGCTTGCACGTATCAAAAAAGGACTTACATCCTACATAATCACTATTTATCTAGGCAAATTTAGCTTCATCATTTTCTATTTACTAAAAATAAGACTTGTGCAGTTGATTTATAACATCTTCCTGTTTTGTGTTGGGAATAGTTATCATTGTCTCGATCTCTGAGAGTGTGTAACTACCTTGTGCTCTCTTAAGGGAAGGACGCTAAATGCGAGTTCAAAAAAAAAGATGTCCATTTGGCAGCTGTCCACCTGTCATGTGGAGAATCTGTAGACAAAAAAGGTGAAAACTTCGAGATTAACACAGAAGTTCAACAGGTTTCATTATTGTTTTCCTGAGAGTCTCTTTCTGTGTTTAAAGTGTGGTGTAAAATGCCAAGCATGAAGTTGCAGCAGGGATCAGAAGGGAACAAATGCTATTCAGAGCACTTTCCACACAAGGGCTTCTGACAAACCTGTTCCTTTCATTCCAGCTGAACTGTTGGCTCAACAAGATAAGTTTCTATTTAATCACTTTAGAATTATATTTGTAAAGAAGAAATGAGAAAGGGGACTCTGTCTTTACAGTACTGAAATGTGTTCATTGACATCACAATAATTTTTCTAAGTTCTTTTCACCAGTTCCATTAAAAAGTCATGCACTTAAAATACTACCTTTTTAAAATGAAGCTGAATATCAGCCAACTTTCAGAGATATCTGTAGTAGAAAATGAAATAGTGATAGAAATGTCTGAAACTTGGTCAGACGGCCATATCTGTAGCCCATGGCCCACACAGGGCAAGCCATCTCGTCAAGATAGGTGAGTCTATTAGAAACAAGAGTCCAATTGGGAATTGCAGTGAATAATTAGCTGAATCTCAGCTGCCATGCAGTGTCCTGGGAAAAAGGATGTATGTAGTTCTTGGGCTGTAAATAAAGGAAGACTGACTTGCAGAGGGATAAAATGTTGGTTCTGTGTCTTGCTTTTCTGACTCTGAATCAATTTCTTCATTATTTCGTGCCTCTGTTGCCAATATATTAAAGAGACATAATATATTGAAATTAACCCATCCTGTTTCTTGAAGTTCTGGAGTTTCTGAGAGTACAGCTCTGGGATATTCTACTCCTTCTTAATATATCCTTTTTAAGCAGGTGGTAAAGCTAGTGTAGTCCCTGAGCATGAGAGGCTGCAAACAGAATTTCTCTTTCAAATTTAAAAGAAGACTTCTGATCATCTGCTATTATTTCACTCTTCAAATAAACTTCTTTTATTCCTCACTTATATAATCCTTTGTTACTCTGTGACCAGAGTCTGACAAAAACGTGCAGTCTCTTGGATGAGTTGCTTTGCCTCTGGGTTAGTCAGCTTCCAAGACTACCAGGTTTCCATATCATGGGCTAATTTATACCATTCCTGATTATCCCAACCTGAGGCCATTCTTTCAGGGACAAAGGCTTTCCCAGCAGCTCAACTAGCATAATTTTAAATGCCTTCTAGCCTTTTGGAGCATTCTGCTTGTTATAGACCACTTGATTGAATTCCAGATATCTTTTAAGTCCACCTGTACTAGTTTTAGTTGTCTTTCACACAGAGACATTTCTCAGTTCATACAATTTTACCTTTTATTTAGGTAACAGTTCTTTACTGTACCCATCTTTGCTAATCACCAGGTTTTTTTCTGTGAGTTTATACCCTTCTAGTTCTGTAAACCAATGTCCTATTGTATTAGTGTTCTTTTGGATAAACCATTCATTATGTTGCATGCATAAAGACCAAAAATCAAGTCTTACATGCTCCCAAATGCCATTGATGTTCAAGTGTTCCCTGCAGTAGTCTGCTATGAGAAAGCTTTCTTTTAATACAGCATGACAGCTGGAGACAATTCCCTTGGTCCTGATCGTTGTCTTAGCCCGTTCTTTGTGATGCTTCTATTGATTTTATTGTCTAGTTCTCCATTAAGCATCTTTAGGAGCACTTTTTGATACTCTCAGAAGCAGGCTCGGAAACCCAGAACCTGGCTGTTGGGATGTCCTGGTGCTCAGTTTGTAGATCTGTACCCTCTGATGTTGCGAACACCTCATTCTTCCCTAACCATTTTGGAATCACCCTTGACTTGAGGTTGCTTCA
>VZTA01015052.1:558107-573396 GCA_013398855.1 Mohoua ochrocephala | reverse complement strand
TGCAAAAGTTAAAGAAATAAAATAAGCAAAGCAATATGTCATTTTACTTAAAACCACAATTTTCTTACCCTAAAATTACACTGGAAAGTTTTCTCTGTGTTTATCCAAAGGTTTTCTTCATACTACTATGGCAGGGATAAAGAAAAAGACAAAAATAACTGTTCTTGTGGACGATACCTGCCATTGTATTTCAAGCAACATGGTGAAGAGGAGAAGTCTAACACACCTTTTGGGGAGGATATTTCCTAGTGAGATAAGTCTTCTTGTCTCTGGTGTTCATTTTACAGTTGTGAAAAAAGAACTCAGTCTCTGCTGAATCACTCCAGCAGAAAACCTCGTGTTTTCCTTTGATGGTTCGTACTTGCTTATGGATTTCTTTCTAGATTGTTCCCAGCAACCACAGACATTGTCCTTCTGATATATTTATCCTGTTGTATTTATTGTTGTGGTGTGGACTGTGATGCTTATCTCTTGGCTAAATCTTCCTGTACTGTTTCTTTCTTGAATAAAT
Source organism: Mohoua ochrocephala (assembly GCA_013398855.1). Classification (NCBI taxonomy): domain Eukaryota; kingdom Metazoa; phylum Chordata; class Aves; order Passeriformes; family Acanthizidae; genus Mohoua; species Mohoua ochrocephala. The sequence goes on along the minus strand of VZTA01015052.1, from coordinate 572,885 downwards.
ATTAAAAGAAATTTATCAAGGATGATTTTTAATTATAAAAGTACTTTGAAAAGATTTTTTTTTCACCTGTATAATTAGAAGACATTTTAAAAGAAAATTTTCCAGTCAATTAGTCCCTAATGAAGCTCAATTTGTTTTGCAAATTAACCTTTTCTTAAAATAACAGGATGATTTAATGCAAGAGTTATTCTGCTTCTTTCAGTCTGTACTAAGAGTTCTCTCTTCCACAGATGTACATCCCTCTGAAGTCAATAGGAGATACAATTTAAGTTAATAGGGTTTTGTTCTCTAAAGCTTAACTTAAGCTTATATGTTGACTATGCAACACTGGCATACTAAAGCTGTTTCCAGAATTTTGGGTTGAGCTCTGGCTCAAAAAGAAAATTGTGGTTGATCTTGTTGCTGAATACTGCCCATGCATATTGGCAGCTGTAGCAACTTCGAGGCCACATTTCTTTCTTGAAAGTGAACACGTGATGCTCCTTCTGTATCCCGCTGTGGTTGCGTGACGGTATGCAGGGGGGAAAATGGGGAAGAACGGTGGCGTCTCACCTCTGCTCTGTCAAGGTGGCAATGTGGTTCACTTCGGTTGTTTTTAATGCTGGAATACTGCTGGGAACTAAGTCTGAAAGAAAATCCTGGAGAAAAACCGATTTAGTTGTGTATTTGGGGAAGTATAGCACGTATGAAAAGATCCTGGGACTCTGACTGGTTTGCACATCTCTCCTATCCTTAGGAAAGACTGTAGCTGGACAAACACATTTTTCCTAAAGGCTTATTACGCTATGCTATGAACAGAGGTGATGGTTGTAGGCAACCTGAATTCAGCTGGAGCTCTGCTACCTGCAGGGAAAATACTGACTGAGCTTGATATTGAAAGCACCTCAGGAGGCTGATGTAAGAAAGCCAGTCTGTGTATTACTCCCAAGTTATCCTGAAGACAAAACCACAGCTAAGGGTTTTACTTTAAATTATCCCTTTCTGCAGCCAGCGATAATTTTGAAGTGGCTTAGAACAGGAGCTGGCCTTTTATTCATTTATTTTTTGATTCGTAATGGTAAGCCAGATGTAGGCATAGCTATGAGCAAGTTCTATTGAAGTGAGAAGTCTGGGGTGGACGGGTAGTTAAGTGGACTCACATGTAGAGAGTTCTGGACAAAATCAGTGATTGGAGCATGTTTCCCTTGATCCAGTCTCCTACTGGCATTAGTTCAGGCTATGAAAGAAAGAAAATGCTGGTTAACGAGATTCTTAAGAGGTGGTTAAAACTGAAACCAGCAGAAGTATTGCAAAAGGAACTGATCACAATTTAAAATAGTAACCTGATGCCTATAGTGATGCCTGTCGCCTTAGAGATTCACATTGCCCCTACCCTGCCTTTTCCACCATATTCATTTGAGTGAGGTTCCGTCTGGCACGTAAGCCTGTTTATTTAGTGCCACATACACATAATGTGCCTCTCTGTTTCAGTATGCAGGGTTTAGTGCTTCCTGGCTTTTCCCCCAACATGTTCCCATTAGTAAAACTGCTGTATGTCCCTGTGCACTGCTCTGTTCTCGGCGGTGTGGTCCGGGTGCCGTGCTCAGCCAAGTATGGATTGCGCTTGGATACAGCCTGACACGGTGTGACCCTCACAGGCTCGGAGGTCAGGCATTAGCATCATCCTGAGGAAGGGACGGTGGCAGCACTTCAATGGAAATAGGAAATAGTTGCAAGTGTATGCAATATATCTGTTTAATGATCTTATCTTTCCTGTGGGATCTCTTCCAATATCTTTCGAAAAGTTAGATCATTCACATTCGAGGGGGAAAACAGAGGAACAAATACAGTGCATCTCTCTATTAAGTATCCAGACTTCCCCAGCTCCCTGCTTCTATTAGAAACTCCAGGTCTTTCAGTGCTGTGTACATTTGGTTTAGGAATAAGTGCACTTTCACGTTTTTTGCTCAGGGCCAAATAAGCTCTTTTGTGTAAGAACTGCGGTAAGTGGTACTCCCTTGTTTCCACCCTCTTGGACTGAAGTGACTTTATATGCTGCATGTGAGATGTTATAGTCGGGTCAGTGCAAGGTTAGATATCTCACCGTGATTACCAACAGTGATTTTTCAAAAAATGAATTTACCATGGCAGTCAAAAAAAATAGCATGCAATATTATAATTTGTCTCACCAAAACATGCAGTTTAAATGGGCAAGAAATATGTCATTAATGAAGTATAGTTGATTTAGGTGACACTGGTAGAAATTTGAGAAAACTTTTATTATGTTGTAATTCTTCTATGATCATTCTTCAATGCAAGTACTATACTTGGAACTAATTTTCATTTATTACATATTTCATAATACTATTAGTCTGATTAATTAATGCATAATACATCCTGGAGACTAATTTGTTTACTCCTAGAGGGCTCATTAGGAGTTGCTATATGAATGTGAGATTAGATGTTAAAGTGAGCCACCTTCTAAAGATTGAATCATATGTCTGCTTTGCAGTAAACTGGCAAATGAAAATCTGGTAATCTATATCCCTCATTGAGATGCAGAAGCGTGTTAAAAGTTTACTGAAGCTAGACACGTAGCTGAGCATTTCTCACAGCTAAAAAATACCTATTTCCTTATCATAGGTACAGCTTTACATATTTTGAATCAAAATACTGATTTATTAGGACAATTTGTCACTCCTGTGAATCTGAATGGAGTAGTACATGCATTTTTATTTTGCATTTAAATGCATGCAGTATTCTCATAGGGTTTCAACTGTGTTATTTTACTTTTTAATGATATTGTCTAACCAAAATGAATGGGTAACTCTGCACTGAAGTTCAGCATTTACCAAATATAGTAAAATTTGGTCCAGTTCCCTTGAGTGGTGAGAGTCAGTCTAGATTTTGTTGCCCACTGCTGTATAAAAATGTCATATTGTTATAAGGCTTTGCCCAAATGACTTAATAGGAACTTTCATTTTTAAACTCTATTTTTTTGTCCTAGCATGAATTCTGAATGTTTTGTAATACTGGTGCAAGCAGTGCGAGAGGACTGAGTATCATTACAGAAAGAGTCAGCTTCTCTAGGTGGCTTCTCTAGGAGTATATATACTTATGCAATTATATATAAGTTCCATATATGTGTCTGGGTTTATTTATATTGTGTACATACATTCGTAAACATGCCTTATTCATTGGGACCCTCCTAGTTCTGAACCAGTCATTAAAGCTGTTTTCTATTCTTTCTGTTTTCTGTTACCCTTTCAAGTAGAACAGATCAATGCTTTTCCAAAAGCTTTGTTTTAAGCCATGTTCTCCACAGACAGTTGATTTACAAATATTCTGAAATTATTTATGGTCAAAGTTCTGAAAAAAAATCATTATGTCCTTTATTTCCAAAACTTGAATTGGAAAACTTACCAGTCAAGATTGTGTAATGACAGTTCCTGCTTTCTGTTAACCATGTCTTTTTTACTGTGAAAAAACTCCCCTTTTCACAATAGTGGGAACCTCATGTTTGAGCTCTGCCTTGATTAGGAAAATGTGAATCCACAACACGAGGAGAATGAGTTACCTGAGTTTTTCTTTCATCCCCCTGCACAAAGAGTTCAAGCTAAAATAGTAATAACTTACAAGGCTTTGAGTTGTGATTTAACTGTCTTTATTCTTCTTTCAGGAAGAATATTTGCATTCCTCTTCATGCTACTGTGAAATCACAGATGGCCTTAAAGTTTTTAGATGGTATCCCATTCTTTCTTTTAATCTTTTTTTTTTTTCTCCCCACATAACCTTTCATCTCACTGAATAGAGATGATCTTCAAATCAGTGTTTAGACTGAAATCTTAGCCCTGCTGAAGGAATTAGGAGATTTGTTATTTATTTTAGAGTCTCGATTCTGAGTTAGCCTTTTTGTCAGTTATAAAATTTTCTATGGATTTGTGCCTTTCGATGATTTTGTGGATGCTTACTAGAAACACTTATTGTTTATGGCCAATCAAGGAAATCCATTTTCTGAATCATCCCAGAAAGACCAGCAGACTGCTTCACACGTGTTTGTTCTATTCTTCAGTAAATATGATGTTTGGATTTGAAAGAACTTCACCTTGCAATGGGGTATGTGTCCTTTGACAGGCACGCACGCAAAACAAGACCTCCATCTTTTGCTAGTTGCTCGTTGTGCTAGTTGAACACGCTGTGTAAATCCTTGGCACCAGTAGTTTGCCCTTGTACTTGAAACAAAACCGGTCTTGGGAAAAAAAAAAAAAAAAAAAAAGGTTTCTTGAATTATGGAAAATAAAATTGCTCACTAAGAGCTCTCAGTCTTATCAAGGTGAAGATGAAATAGAGTCTCCCATCACAGGGATGATAGCACAAATGCTTTTTGCTTGCAGGGTTTCTCTTTCTAAGTTTTGGAATAGAAAAGGGTTGAAAAATGAAATGTATCTTTCTAAATTTTCACCATCCTCCTAAACCCCATTGTGAGATAGATTTCCTTCTCCAGCAGAGGTTCTGCAGTAGTCAATAAACAAGCAGTTCTGAATTGAGATTGTCCCTATAATATACATAACCTGTAAATATAATCTTGTCAACGCTATTTTATTTCAATAGTTATATCTAAGGTCAATTATTATATGCCAACTAAAATACTTGTGTATTTTATTTAAAACCCCTATTTTTAAAGTGTATTTACTATTTAAAACTCCTTGAATTATATGTTCCTTATAGACATATATCACTGAAAATCAGGTAGCAATAATCAATGCTTCTGGAATGTCACTGCACTCAAATTGATGGTCAGTTTAAAACAAAAAAATTCATTGAGAATTGTCCTATGTTCATTCCTCTGACCCTTTTGGGTCGTTCTAGGGACAGTCCAAGAGACACCTGCACTGGAAATAGGACTATTGTGGCAAGGAAATGTAAGGAATAAGCTGGTTGCCTAATTACTTAATATGGTTCAAAACCTTTTGCTCACAAAATTCCCTTATTTCTCACCATCTGTAAACTCCAGCTTCAGTGACAGGGAAATACAAAGCCACCTCTGCTCTGAGGTTTGAATTTCTACTTTGCTGCTGTTGTTGTATACAAATGATCTTGATTTATGCTACAAATTAAGTTGGAGACGGAGTTTATGCACTTGCGATGCACTGGCAGCTGCCCAGTGAATACATCAAGAGGTGCATTGGCTCTTTAGGTGTCAGGGTAGGCATTGTGGAGAGAAAGCATTTCTTGGATGCTTCTCCTTGACAACACTGTCGGAAACACTTAGAGTTAAACCTTGATCCCTGGAATGCAATAGAGTTTTGTTTTTTACTTCAGTGGGAAGAGAATGTGCCCCTGAAAGCAGTTAGTGGAGTGCCCAGGACAAGCTAATTTGTTTTTCTAACACAGTTCAGCTATGTTAGAAAACACTTTTCAAAAAGAATTAAACTTTCCTCTGGTATGGACAGGATTAATGAAACTTCCTTCAGAGCCCATCAGCACCATTCATTTATAATCAACCAGAGCCACTGCTGTCTAGTGACAGGAGACACTGTCCAGTCCTGATGGAAACCAGTAGGATCTGCTGTGTCAGTGGGTAAGCAAAGCAGACAAGTTGAGATGTCTTGAGAGCTCTTTTGCAGCAGCAGGTAGTTTATGTGATTCAAAACAGGGTGGGCAAAGCTTCCCTTAATGAGTTTTCAGCATCTGTTCTTATCTGTAACTCCATGGGGCTGAGTAAAGTGTTTCACCTCAGCAATGCTGCTGCCTATAAGTTCAAGTAATAAGACTCTGGGAATCTCTCTTGCATGACAGTTTTAAAGAAATGAATTCTTTATTATTAAGCACTTGTTTCTAAACTGCCTGAAACTATGTAGAGGATAAGAAAAGCCTCTAAGTGTCCTTCAGCACTGTTGATTAAAGCTTAGATTATTCCAGCTGGTTAGAACAATTTGTCTTGCCATTGATATTCTCGTGACAGAGACCAGAGCTCATGTGCAGAAAGCAATTCCAGCATCATCCAGAAGGTTTTGTGCTCAGCACTCAGTACTCTGTTCTGGGCTCCCTGGAAACCATCAGGAAAGAAGGGAAAATTCAGGACTTTTCCTTCTATTTTACCAGTTTACAGTCTTTTTAAAAATCACATGATGAGTATTCATTGATCAAGGAATGTTCTGCTAAGTGTTTTTGGGGAGCAGATATTTGTGGGTCACCTGCAAACATGTTTTGGCAAGCTGCAGGTTTTACAGAGTCGTTTGCCTCTATTGCCAGGCAATAGAGGGGTGGGGTAGCCAGCAGCAGCTGGAGCAAGGAGTGCAGGCAAAAATGTACCTGTGTGGTCACTGAGCAATGTGCACTACTCAGAATAAATGCAATTTACAGGGACCTGGGAATCTCCGACCTGCAGAATTGAAGGATCCATAAGCAAGAGAGTATACTGGGACATAAGACATTTCTGGCAATTCCTGACCCATTGTATTGCTTAGAGTCATATTTCTAATTTTGTCTTGCTTAGATTTGCCATGGAGACATATAGTGAGAATAATAACTAATTATCTGGTTTTGTTTCACTTCCTAATTCCAATTCACATTCGAACACTCACCACAAATTTTCCATTTTTTTCCAACATCACAGCTAAGAAAAAGGCCCGAGATGTAAACAGAGGCCAGCATTGCAGGATTTTTTTTCCTTATTGATATTGCTGATGGAAAAAGAAAGTTCACTCCCCAGCTAACTCCTTAGAAGCTTGTCCAATATCCCAGCCTAGTATAAGCTGGGAAGTTGTATGCATCCTTTGAGATGAACAATGCAGCGATTAAGTGGAATAAGGAAGAGTTTGAATAATTTTTAATGAAGCATATTTAACAAATTTTGGATTTGGGTTTGATATTATGGCAATGCATGGCATTATATGGTGTTGAAAAGCATCCTTCTCTTATAGGATGGAGGTTCAGAAGCATACATCAGTGAGAAGGGAGTGTGTGTGTACCGTAGTGACCCATAAGATAAATTTAAAGGCACTGGAGTTCCTGGAGTTCTAAATTATACAACTGATTTGGAAAACCATAGTCAGTAATCTGCCAACAATTGCTGTACTCTAAAGATCACCTGTGCAGCTGATGAAATGTGTTTCCAAAGGAAAATTACTCTTTTTGTTTTTTAGATACAGAGCACAATAAGTTGTAATGAGCATGTGCACAGTAAACAGTTAATTTAATTAAGCTTCCATAAGCGTAATACAGGATGAATTCAAGGATAGTCAGCATTACCTCTGGCTGATTTCAGATGTGTTGCACCAGAATAAAAAGACTAGATGTTTTCAATTGCAAGATGACTTAGGTCACACATTCAGCATTGCTATGGAAAAAAACCTGTCCTCTCCTGTGTTTTCCAAGCTGGCCATTCATTTCAGCCTCTTGCACTCTGCCACTACAAGCATTGGTGCAGCTGTGCCATGAAAGGATAAGGGATTTAATCTAGATCAAATATTAATCTAGTATCATCTAATTTCAGAAAGCTTTCTTTTATTCATTTATCCTTTTTAATAATAGCAAGACCTTAAAAAAAATATTGTCAAATGCAGCAATGTTCTTCTCCTAAATGTAGACATAAATTCTGCCTCTTACAGCAAAGGCATTGGATTTTGGCTCTTTCTGCATACAAAGCAGATTTCTTTCTGTGTTATAGAGCACTCGTATGACATTGTATTAGAAAACCTGTTGTTTAAATCATCACTTGGCTTCTCATCCTAGTTCACTCCATATCATGTTAGTTTGTCAGCAGTTGGCTTTTACTCCCACCACAGTATTGAAAAGTCTGAACATATCATCACTGCAAACTGCTCCGGGTTCCGTTTTGTGGAGCACAGCTCGGGCTCTCTCGCTGCAGGGTGGCAGTGCCTGTGCTGGATCCCTTCCAGGTGGGCTGTGCTGGGTGCCCGGCCGGGGGGAGGGACTGCCTTCACAGCAGTTGGGCTCTCGTCTACCGTTTGCCTCAAATCTGGTAATCTCATGAGATTTTCTATGGAATTATTCTGGGTTTAATTCATATAATATTCTCAATTCGTTCAGCTGCCTTACGGTAATTTCACCCAGAAAAAGAGGCAGTGTGATGCCACTCCGTCCAGTGTTGGAGCCACCGGGGCGAGTCTGTAGCTGAAAGCAGCGTTACAAAAGGATGCTTTAAATGCAGGAGGTTTTGTGCGAGCTCCGGCGAGGTCAGTGCCCGGGGCGGCTCAGACCCGCTGCCCCGCAGGGCGCTGCTCACACTCTGCTTGGGCAGTCCTTGGAAAGTCCCTGCGTGTCTGTGCGGGCAGAAAGCACCGAGCCATGGTCCATCCGATGGGCATCTCAGAAGTGAAGCACCCTCACTGAGCTCCTCGGGAACCGAGTGGATGTTTGAGTAGCTGCCTTCCCTGAAACTGCAGAGGCTCTAACAGGTGAATTGCTATGGCAATGAAGGAAAAAATTCAGCCTGATGTTATGTAAATCACTGAAGTGAGGCATAACCCTGACTGACTAAAGCCACAGAAACGTGGCCATTTACACCAATAAAGACAAGATTTTTTCTCTAATCTTGCAGTCCATGTACTAAATTAAGATGAACTCTAAGTGGTGTACTAATGAGAAACATGACTTACATGTTCCTTTTAATTTAAAAACAAAATAATTGGTTGGATCAGAGTTATTGTTTGATTTGCATCCTTTAATGTGTGTTGTAAATTAAACCCTTTTTTTAAAAAATTTAAATTTATTGAAATTTTTTTCACTCCCTGTGCTTAATACTTTCACCTCTCTCCCAGGCTGCCTTCTCTTTGTCATTGTGTGCATTGCACAAGGACAGCTTCAGACAAGAAATATTCCCAGCTTTAAACAAGACTCTGCTTAAAAGTTCTCTTTGAGGAAAAATCATGCATAGAACACGATCCTTCATAATCACATTAGTAAGAGACTACAGTCACTTCTTTCCACCTTGGCAAATTAGGATTTCGTTAGTACGCTTTTAATTTCTTCCAAAGTTTATCTTAATGAATACTCCAATCTGAGTTAGAGAAAATGGTAGAAATGTCGTCAGAAGATGTTGATTACACTCAGCAGTAAGTATGCATTTGACAATAATATTTTGTTGTAACACAGATGAACTCTAGATGGTGAGGTACCAAGGAAAAAAAAAGAGTAAAAAAAATGTGATTCTGTAGTACCAAGGAAAAAAAAAGAGTAAAAAAAATGTGATTCTGTAGAGAATGATCTTCCTAAAGATTTCTGCATTTAAGAAATGTGAAGGAAGGCTGTAATTTTGCTTATCAACTGGGTCAATAATCCATTCATGGAATGATTTCCGATTTCCTTTATTTTGATGTCGATTTGGAGAGAAGGTGGCAGGAGAAGAAGAAGGAGAGGGAACAGAAAAAAGTCTTTTTTTCATCACTACAAAACAGTAAAAATGTCATTTTTTCTGCCTGTTGATAGACTAGCAATCCTTGAATATTCAATACAATTTCAAAAATGGAAATGTAACAGAGAATCTTCACACATTAATTTTTCTGAAGTACATGTTTTATGTAAAACTGTCACAATTTTTTTTTCATGGCAAAATACAAGGCTTATTCTACTAAAAGAAGAAAAGCAAGAAAACACATTCACTTTAGAGGGAGCAAAACTAAGTTTGTATTTTGTACAGGCATTACAGTTTTTAAAGAAAACTTCCCCCCATATGGCCATGCTTCCTGTGTGCGCCAGGAAGGCCCCAGCAGGATATGAGAACTTAGCTAAGATTTTCAGAAGTAACTAATAATTTTGTTTTCTTCACTTGTCAGACATTGAAAATTACATGCAAAAATACCCTGATGCCCCAAACGCTTATTTTTTAGGTTCTTTTTTCTTCTCCTCCCTCCAATATGAAAATTTCTCAGAAAGCTGCCTGTCAGTTTGCACAGCCAGATCTAGTTTCTTAAATGAGATAAGAGGATTTATCAGCTGACAATTTTAATTGGTATCATTCTCCAGAGCAATAGCTTTCTTCATGTACATGTGGATCAAAGTTGGCAGGACTAGACCTCAGCGCCACGGGGATGTTTTCCAACTGCATAAAGTGCAGTGAAAGGGGTAAAAATGGAACGTGTGCTGGACATCACCAGGCTTCTCACAAACTTGCTGTGGGTTAAGCCCTTTTTCTAATAACTTCCTGCATCTGGGGTGATAATTTAGCAGTGATTTTCAGAAAGTGCTTCTTCCCAAATCCCCAGCGTTGCACTCTGCATTGTAGCTTGCGGAGTTAAATAGGGAGAGTGTCCCATTGATCTGTGAATACTTTGGTGATGCTGAGTTTCCTCGAATACGCTTCAGAAGTGTTTGGGTGTCCAGTGATCAAGGGTTGCTTACATAGCAGTAGCATGTCTCATTTTCTGTTGTTTAGCTTCTACTGGTAAATCACTCTTACTACAGACTGAGGTAAAGTTATTATTTATAAAATTTAAAACTCTAAATCTTTGAAAGAGCTGCTGGCTAGGACTTGCAAAACATGCAGTTAAACTATGCTTATCCAAAGACTGAATTCAAGAGGCCTCTCTCTGTCTTTATCGAGTTTGGACCTTGCAGACAAACACATCTCCCCTCTGGTCAGGCTTTGTCACAGTACACACACACCTTACACCCCTTGGGTGTGTTCAGAGGAGAAAATGACACCTTAGCCATGCTGCGCCAAACTTCACATCCTCTGCATTTCTTAAGTGCCTTTGTTACATTTCACTTTGCTGATAAATCTTTTCTCCTTTCTCCCATTTTTTAATCCTTCAAAGATTTTTCTGAATCTTTATTTCGCTCAAAGAGGTTTGTTCCTTTTTCCTCTGTTTGCCCCCTCCTGGGAGTGCTCAAAGCCCAGAAGCACATTCAATTGCAATATTGGATCTCTAGCCAGATGTGGAACAGGATCAGTGATTAATTGCTGATGGGCTAATGGCTTTGCAGTGGCTTAGCCAGCTGTGCAGCAGAGTGCCCTCTACACAGGGATGCGTAGTGCTGAACTAAGTCCCTTTACATACCACTTGTAACAGTAATTTCGTTACCATGTTTTAGATATTAACATTTGGAATTAGTAGTAAATTCAGATCTGCTCATAAAGATGCCCTGTAGATGCAGAGGTACAGACATTTAACTGGTATGATATTGTGGAATGAGTGCTGGGAGGAATTTTAGACTGATAAGAGCTTGTTTGGACACTACAGCTGGTAAAAACACTTAGTTTTTCACAAAGGGAAAATAGAAATCAGAAGTAAGTGCTTTCTTTCTATGAGTATTCTATTTGGAGCTTACCTCAGAGGGATGTGGAAAGTCAAAATAGAGACACTGCAAAAATAAAAATAAAAATAAATTAAATTTAAATTAGATACGATGCCAGTCTTTCCAAGAGGATTCTTTTCAAAAACCTTCCCTTTCCCAAATGAGAGCTTTGCTGGAAACCCAGATACAAGGTGAAGGACAGACTGAAGCATACAGCCTGCTGATCCAATGCTTCAGTGAGAACAGATGGTATTCTGAAACAGTCCATTTGTGATCATTCCATAATAAAGATTAAAGTTGCATATTCCCCAACAGAGGTGCTTTCGGCAGCCTGCCAACTCACGAGCAAGTTCTTGGCCCTCCTCTTCCAGCATTTGACTCCTTTTAGTTTTTTTTCATCTTATCTGAATCATACAATTTTCCAATGATAAATCTTTCTATAAAGTCAAGATAAAGAAAAGGTTTTATATTCCCATTATTTTCCCATTATAATAGTCTATTAAGTGTAGTAGGAAATAGTTTTATTGTTGCAGCCCATAATCTCACGGTAGTGTTTTTAATCATACACGTGTTGGAGCTTTCTCTGTTTCCAAGGTGTGTGAGATTGATAATTACACAATGAATGCAGGCCATTCTCTCATTGAACGTGTCCTTGTGGGCTGGGAAGTGTGGGGGTGTTATAACAAGGCAGCAGCTGTAACTGACATTCTAATCACAGCTGGGAGTCAGATATAATATATTTTTTTTAGGTTGGCTGCAAACCGTTGTTTTACTGGTTACAGTGGAGCTATACCCTGCCAGGCTGCAGAGCAGCAGACAAGCATCTGATAACCCAGGATAGCAACACTGAAAAAATTGTACACTGCTCATAACTACCAGGTATACAGGTATTGCATCACACTTTTTAGCTTGGTGTGATATGAATTTTGATGCATTTCCTGTAAAATTGATAAGTACATTTTCAGAGGTCCATTCTTTTATGTTTGTTTGTTTGTTTTTTTTAAATTTTTGTTATTTTTTTATTTTTTTGTTATTATGCCATGTCAGTTTTAGGACCCTGTCCATGTGTCATCTTATTCGTATTACATTTGAAAAACATATGTGTGCAAAAACAAAGTTTTTAAAGCAGGACTAGACCTTTGAATGCCCATACCAGTGTATTACAACAATGCATGAACACATAGATATTCAGGCCCTGATTCACTCAGAGCTGTCTGGAAGGCACTGAGTTCTTACTGTATTTTGATCAAAGTAGATGTTCATTAAAATTGTAACAATTGCTTTGCTTTCACCCTTCCTCAGTTACTTGTTGGTCAGTTACCACTCAGATGAGGAAGCTTTCTTTGAATTCTGTAATTCTTATAACACTTGCTGGGATTAGGCCAGTTTGCAATCTCTGAGATGGAGAATCCTGACCCACACATCAAGGATGCAGTTGAGGTTACCAAGGATGAGATGTGCGTAGTGCTGTGTTTCCTTCTCTCCACAAATACTGCGTTTCCTGTTATGTTACATAACGAATGTAAATGCCTTCTTACTGTAAGTGCCACATATTACCTCTGACGAGATCTTCTGCCTTCCACTACTATTTTAGAAGCCATTAGAGCAACCTTTTTAACATTTAATCCTTGGTTGCATTGCTGTGTCACTTGCAGCGATCCCTCACTCTGAGGCTGGTGGCTCTGGCGCCACAAGTATGGAATGTGACTGGTAAGGCTTTTGTAAATAGCACTGAACACTTCTTGAGAACATGGCCCAGCATAAAACAAAATGCAAATAAATACATTTGAAGTAATTAATCAGCAAATAAGAGTTCTGGGTACTGTCTTTACTTGTCTTTATCTCTTGCAAGAGATAAACGGAAACTAAAAAGTACTTGGATGCTTCCACAGATTCTTGACTAGTGTAGCTTAAATGATGTTTGGTTAGAGTACATGGGTGTGCAGGGTCAAATGTATTATTGTATTATGTTATTGATGGCAGTTTTGTAGCTCGAATATACCATGGCACGTTCACATCACAGGGGCAGGAAAGAAGTAATTCCAAGTAGGCCACAGCCTTAGAACAGAAAGATCACTAAATAAGATTAAAAGATCTTTGAAGACAAGGCTTGAGTGGAATTGTAATATTTTGTGCTGTTGAAGTAAATTCTGTTCAGTGGTAATCAGAGGGAATTTAACCATGTTAATAAAAATAGGATATGAAAATGTATCAGGTTGCTCTGATTGCTGTCATTTTCTCGCCTAGAAGAAATAAACACTACTTTGCTTTAAATGTTTGAAACTGCTCACAACAGGTACCATTCTTTGTTCTTTGACTGTCACGGTCTGGAGATCCTTCCCAGAATCATTCTATAACCAGTTCTTCACTTAAGACATTTTGTGAAGAGGTTCAAAATAGTGTCCTTTGAGACCAGACTCACATAAACAGTGCTGTTAACCAAACTAGACTTTGACTCCTGATATCAAGATCCGTGCTCTAAGCACAGCATCCATTCCTAGTGCTTCCTTTCTTTTTTTCCCAAGAGCTAAGGGTCCCTACTGAAGTTGCAAGGGGCCACATCATAAAAGGATTTGATATGTTTTTCCTAGCAATTAGAATTTTCTTCTTTCACAGTGGTTCCTTGCAGACCTCCTTCCTAAAAAGTTATCTGTAACCCTCTGCCACATGAGCACACAAGCTTTGTTATGTGTCCCTGAAATCCATCATGATCATCAGGAGGAAAGAGAACTTAAGTGTTCTGCCATAAGAACTGTGTCCTGACATAGCTTAGTCCCTCTGGATGTCACAGAATACTCTGGTCTACAGACTTAAACATTTAAATTCCTTGTGGTTACAACCTAGGAGAAACTCGGAAAGTACCTGACAGCTCTGTTGGGCTGTACTTCTGGAGCAGCTGGAAAAAGTGTCATGTGAAGTTAGTACACGAGCTGAATTAAAGAAACAGTATGTACATACATATATTGCAACACGTGTACCCGTGTGTACACTCTTTTTTACTGTTGGATGTGAAACTAGAATTTTTCTTTTCCGGTGTAAACTTTGGGCCTCTTCATGCTTCCTTTCTGCTTTTCTTTCTTGTATTTTTAAACCGCTGTTAAATAATAGAAAGGCAGAAAGTATTGTACTGCAGGATCTTTAGTGTTATGCTAGGAGATAGCAGCATTCCCACTTACTGGGTTTGGCATTCTTATTCTTTTCTCTATTTCTCCATCTGAAAACATTTGCTTTTGGACATAAACATAGTCACGTTGGTGTCACATGAAATTTTAAGCATGACAATATGGTTTGTCCAATTCCCAGAGGTGTGTGCTATATCTAAAGCCAGTAGTGATCTAAACAACTGATACCTGGATAGGAGTGTGTCTTTGGAAATGACGTGCAAAGATAGTTTGACACCAGCTCTTTGGTGAATTTAAAATCAGTTAAAGAGCAGTAGCAGATGTCTAGGAGAAGCAGGTCTGAAATGGTTGAAATGGTTTATATCTTCTGAGATTTTTAGTCCTGCATGTTTGGTTGAAGGGGGTGGGGGCTGGG
>VZTA01015052.1:545067-558089 GCA_013398855.1 Mohoua ochrocephala | reverse complement strand
GGGAGTCACTGACGGCAGCAGCAAAATAAACTGACTGTCCACATCTTCACCTGCTGTTACTCGGGGGGAATGTGATGCTGTGACATCTTCCATACCTCCGTTTTGAAATTCATCCAGGGTTACTCAGAAGAGAGACTACTTAAGTATCTGTATTTAAATCTGGGAGTGGGCAGTTTTCCTGTTGGGGATGGGAGGGAAGGGAAATTTCACTGTTAGAAATAATTTTCTCATGGCCATGCAAAGCAATTGCTTCTGTTCTCACACTCGGGCAGAGTCAGAGAAAGGCTGTAAGAGCATCAGAATACACAAAGTGACAAGACTAAGGGGCAAGAAAAAACATTACAGAAATTCTTAACTATATGTTTGGTTTATTATTTTAATCTTCTTTTTCTCCCTTATTTAATACTTCACTTCTATCTCTCCTTTTTTGGCTGATTCATAATTGGTGTAATTTATATCCTGGGTTTTGTCACATTTGGATTTTTTCTTGCTATATATCTTTCAGTTGCTGAGCAGAAGTAGATGTAAAACTGATACAAATAATGGAAAGAGCTGCTCCTCCCTGGATTTAGCAATCAGTTAGGCAAACGTTTACATAAAGAGTACCTGTATTTCTTCTGAGGTTTGGATCTCTACATAAAATCAAGACAGGAATTTCTCTGTGCCTTGAAGTAGACATTGTTTAGCTACATTAAACAAAGTGTTTGCCAGGAACCCAGTGTGAAGCTTTCCCCTGTGTGCTTCTGTTCTTCATACAGCAGGTATGTGAGGAACTTGAAAGCAAAGGGATCTGCCTGGGAAGGGCAGACCCGAGCTGGCAGTGGGAGATGTCCTTTGGGCTGTCACTGAGAGCACTGAACAGTAACTACAAATAGAAGGGTTTTGTTGCCTTCCTGTTTTACACTGTTTGAGTGTTAGTTACTGCAAGATGAGTGGCAGTAGGGGCAAGACATTCCCCATTGCCTCTTTCTTGTGAAAGCCATTAAACAGCTTTTGAATGTGCCTGCACCATTCTTGGTTTGTTTTCCTTTAATTCGGGCTTCTTTCTCTCATCTCTGCGATTTCATTACTTCTGTGAGATCACTCTGTGCAAAGACTGATTTAGTAAATGAAGGTAGGTCTTCAGCTGGTGTAAATCAGCCTTTAATGTTCTGGGAGTTTGACTGATTTACATCACATTATGATTCAGTGTTTACCTCCAGGCTTAAAATTTTAAAAACCAAACAATTTATGTCGCAACCATTTCACACTGGTTTACACAACAAATATTTTAAATCAACAGTCTCCTCGTATCCTAATTTTGGGGTAAAGTTTTCAGTAACGTCCGGGCAAACGACCACAGTGTTATCGATCGTTTGCTTTTCCAGACAGATTCTAATTCATGAAGTTGCTTTAAACAAGAAGCACTTTAAAGAAGCACTGTGTCTGCTGCTCCGTGCCTTTGCCCATTCCAGCTAATTACCAAAATGTGTGCACAAGAAAAAGCATTTCTGTGCTCATCATCCTTTCCTGGCTGTGATTCATTCCAGGTTGCCACAATCAAGCATTTGCAGCATCACAGTTCATTACTGCATAAGTGGGTTTGATGTCATAGAATCACTGTTTTCTTCCTGTGCCTGTAGCTGAGAAGGAACAGACAGTGATTAGGAGGGAAGTTGCTTCTGTGATGCACAGGCACATGTGAGGGCTCAGAAATCAGAAGCGAATAAAGAAGAGAATAGACAAAAAGAAATAATTTTAAATAGAATTGTTTAAAGAGACAATTTGAAGGCGATGACTGAAAAAAAATTATTCAAATGTGATGCTATATAAAAGATAAAAGGCAATTTGTGTACCTAGGATATATTTGTCCTAAAGAGATGAAGTAGGATTTAGAGTATTTATATTTATCCCCAACTTGAATTAGCTGACAACTTCACTACAGAATATTTTGTTGACTTATAGATATATTCAAAGAGATTGAATTTCAGTGCTGAGGAAGAGCAAACACAAATCCAAGAGTTAACATTTAAGAAATCGTATCACAAGTCTGAAAACCATGTGGTAATTTCAGGGGTCCCTCCCTGCTAATCCTTGTCCGCCTCCCCGCCGGGTTGGTGCAGGTGCTTGTTGAGTTGCATCATAACCATTCTATTCCATTCCCAGTGACTACTAATGCAAATACTATTTTTTCAGAACCCTGTGAGGATTATATTATTCTTATCAGTGTTAGATGTCCAAATATTAACTTTGAAAATGTCAGAAGATACGCACAGTGACTATGATACTGAGAAGCCATAACATATTTTGAAGGTTAAAATTTTAAGTTTGTTTGAATTAATGCCAGCTCTTATTGAATATGTACTAATTTTTAACAGCACTGCCTGCAATTTTGCCAGTATTGTTGTCAAATAACAGTGACATTTAATTTTAGAAAGTATTTTTTACATTCATTATTTTACTTTTCCTTTCAAAACAAAACAAAAAACCCCAAGTCAAACCAAAGAGATGGAATCATGCTAAGCCTTTTTTGACAGTTTTTAGGACCACTGGTACCACTAATAAAGAACATGAGGAAGTTCTCCAGTATTTTGCACACTAGCTGGAAGTTCATCAAGCTGTTTTCTTTTGATTCTACACCACTAAGGAGATATGTATTGAATTTTACAAGCAGTTAATTGGCCTCAGGATACTATGCTGAGGCTTATCAGCACTTTGAGAACTGTCTCTCCAAGTGGAGTTTAGGCCAGATTCCAGACCTGATGTTTCTGTGAAGGTCATCAGATGATTTCCATGGTGTCACAGGCTGGGTCTCACCAGTAGAAAGGCTGTGGCTCAGTGGGCCCCTCTGTAGTTCATGTTCCTGCTGGGACTCCTTCATCTCTTGTTTTGATTTCCAGTCCCAGCTCCTGTGACTGGGATGATGAGCTGTACCACAGGTAGTTGTTTGTTCAGGGCAACATCTGTTATGTTCAAAATTACATGGGGAAGTCTCAATTAGTAAGAAATGAGAAAATCTCCATGTCCAGTTGTGTGTATGGCACTAGTATATTATATTATACAAAATAACAAAAATTCCCACCAATTAGAAGGATAATTAGTTTCCCCAGCTGTGCAGGGGGATTGGGCGTTTGTTAAGGTGTTAGAAAGCAGGGGAACATAGGCATAGTCAGTCAAAATATGCTGTTGATCAGTGTCCCTAGGATGTGCATTTTTACTACTGGATTCAGTCCCAGAATTCTTTGGCTCTGTTTTATAGAACATAGAGAACTTGCTCCTCTGGTCCTTGCTGCCTTACAGCATCACAGCTTCAGCTGGGTACCCACTGCAGGAACGGCCAGAGCACATTCCAGGAGTATCTGGCTGAGGCAGAGCTGGTGCAGGTCACTGAAACGCTGCCTGCAAATTAAGGCATCAGTATCTATTTTGTGTACTACTACTGCTTTTATAAGGGTGCAAGAGATGGTGGAAATGCAGCCCGTGTGTGGGTCCTGGCAGCTACCTGGAGTTTTTCCAGTAGGTTCTAATTTGTAGTGGGTTGTAAGGTGGTAGCCTGCAGAGGGGGAAAGGGAGGGTACAGCAGGTATTGAACAGCAATACAGACTGGTAGGAATACAAATTAGCTCGAAGTTAGACCTGGGTAGAATTTTGAAAATGATAGAGATGAACTCTATAAAAATTCACCATATGTTTCAGTAAGGTTCTTTGAAAATCATTCTTGTGTAGAGTATATATTGTTAACACTTCACAGTGAGAGCAAAAGCAGAAATATATAGACTGTTAAATAATTCTTCTGAGGTCAAATTAAAAGATTTCTCAAGCTCCTCAACTAATCACACACTTATTTATTAAAAATGTATTTAAAGCATTCCATTGTTCTCTATAAATATTCATGTTTATTTAAATAAGTGCTTTACAGATTTATTTCAATTCTATCTAAAACCCTCCAGTGGCTAGAAAACTTCATATTCAAGTCCAGGTGTACAGGCAAATTCAGAATATATTTCTAAGATGTGGTAGCACAGTTATTAATAGTATTATTAATGACCACTGTTTTTGTTGTTGTTTTTGATTGCCACAAGAGAACACCAAAGCTTGCAGCTGGGATTCTTTGAAGCAACGTTCCATTCCTTAGGGAGCTGTTATTTCTATAAAAACAATGAAATCAGTTAGCATAGGTAATAAAATAATTATACTAATTTATCTTGGCTATTAAGTGTTGAATGCCCTTAGCTAATCCTCCACTTGAAGCTGTTACTCAAACTGCCCTGGTTGCTTTTGCCTTGAGGTTAAACATCATGAATTCTTATTCACTGATAAATCTATTTTTAATAAATTCCTGCAGTGCTTTTCTTCTAGTGTTAATTTGAACATTATCAATAATCTAAGGTATTGTTACCCAAAACTAGTCAAGGATAGTTCCAACCGTCCCATCAAAGGCAACAGCTATTCCTTGATGTTGCAATGGGTAGTAGCAGGGGGGCCAAAAGACCAAGGGACCATGGTTGGGTCCAAGAAAGCCCCCTCCAGGTTTGTTGTAAGAACTCCTCCCATGGACTCTTATGAATATTCATGTACTCCTGCAAGGTGTAACCAAACCCCCCATTCCTGCCCCTCTGTCCCCATCGGTTGGTTTTGTATCACCCGTCCCCTTCTCCCTCTCTCCCCATTGGCTGTTTTGTATCACCCGTCCCCTTCTCCCTCTCTCCCCATTGGCTGTTTTGTATTCCCCGCCCCCTTCTCCCTCTCTCCCCATTGGCTGTTTTGTATTACCCCGCCCACTTCAGGACCCCCTTATAATCCCCAGCCGAACAGAAGTTCGGTCTCTTGGTTCCTGGGACACGGATGCGGGACCTTCCTTTCCCTGGGGTCCCGCACAATAAAACCTACGGTTGTCCCGGCCAGGAGCCGCCTCCTGAGCCTCTGGGGGCGCCTGAAAGCACCAATGCGCGGGGTGGTTGCTGGCCACCATCGCCCTGGGTGGGGAACAGCTGGCTAGCAGGGGTCTGGCCCTGCCCGGGACCCCTCATGGAAGGGATCCTGTGGAACACGCAGCAGCTGCTCTCACCCAGCACCACAGAACCTGCGCAAGGCGCGATACCTTGACTTGTTTGTACCTGGTTACAAATGTACTTGACACTCACCTGCTTCCAGTTAGGAAGAGATGGTTGCTCACAGAGTGGTATGACACGAGACTTTGTTCATGTTGAGGAAACCATCTGTGAACTGGCTCCACATCTTTCTGCAGAAGGGTCCATCTTCCAGTACAGGGGGAGCCCAATATTTGCTGTGCTGAAACCAATAGAAATTGTTCTCTTTGATTAATTTAAACTGTGTTTAATTTTGCGTGGTTGTGGCTCCTTTAAATGACCAAAAGCAAAAAAAACAAAGGTCAATTTTTGTCTTAACTCAGAAAATGTTGTTAGTCCTGCTCAAGAGAACTCTAGAGCTGTCTTCATTTTATAAGGCAAGAGTCCAGGGAATCTGTAAAAACTGTGGTTCCAGCTCCTCTTTACAGAACACCTAATTATTTACAGATATCAGGATTTGATCCTTCAGAATGTGACTGCTAAAGTACTGTTGAATAAATTGATCATTTTATAAACTGACAACATTCAAAGTCTAGAGAACACATAACTTTTTGTGATTTAAGATTCTTTCCCTTGAACTGAGTCAACTGCTCATCTCCTCAGTAGACACCTATTCGCTTTGGACAGGATGCTTTGTGTGGCATAGACAAACACACATGTCTGTAGAAGTGAGATACTATCAACCTGTCTATGAATGTATGACCCAAAATCATGTGAAATCAGTCAAAACTGTTCCAAAAACTTCACGAAACATGAAGTCTATGTCCAGTAAGAGATATAAACATGACCAAATCCAAGTGTGTGAACGGTTCCAGTGAGGTTTGCCCTTGTGTAAAGCAATCTCATTCCTTTTCTCAAAGTCAGAGCCTTACAAGCATATGAAAAAATGAAAAATGTCTATCTGTAGCAGCAATCTATATTGAAGTTGGGACTGCAGTGGTAATTTTAGGTACTTTACTACTGTATTTTATCAGTCAGGTCACAAAAAGCAACAGTTTCTAAAGTAGTAAATCCCCTCAAAGAACAAAGTTGATTTTTTATATAAGTGGAAGAGAGATTCTAGGATTTGGGCACTCCAGAGTATGCTTTCTTAGGTGTATGTGCTCCATGGTGATCATAAGGGTTAGGAAAGGTGTTCGGGATGGCAGGTTTGGGGCTTTTCTGTTTGTTTCTATGTTTGTTTGTATTTTGCCTCATAATGTTTAATTGCAGTGACTGTTTTCAGGCAATTTCACCGTTTGGTACTCCTGGAAAGTTCTGGGGCAATCTTTCCTTCAAGAGGCCTCTGAATCTATGAAGAAACCATTGTGCATTTTTAGTTAATTAAATGTAAATAAGGAAGAGGTAAGATTTATTGGAAAAGTAAAAAAAAAAAAACCTCTTCTAGTAATTATTCTGCTTCAAAAAGTGAAAATTTAAAGTCTAATTGGATAAATACAGGCTTGATTAAATTACAGTGATGTTAGTAACTTATATGACTTCATTGGGATTAATAAAATGTTAAATACATGTACAATTGTTCATTGCTTTAAAATATAAACTAGTTATTTTTTAATAGTTTACAGAATGCCTTCCATATTCTGTTATTTGTGATTTTGTTGGATAGAAAAGTGCAGGTTTTTATTTACTCTGCAGTAGCAATACAACTGGCAGGAGAAAAGTTAATCATACATTATACCATGGTTTTCTTAAAGCCTCTGCTGTGGAGATTATTTGATTATTGAGCATCAAAGCTTTCACATGCATAAAGAAAAAAGCTTGAAAATGAACTCAAAATATTGTATAGAGGGGAAATAAATAAGATTACAAAAAGGGCTTGTTTAGAGGTTGAACTTTGTAAAGACGGTTTCATGTTGTCAAACAGCTTGCTAATGGTTTTGACTGCTTTTGTTCATCAGTAGATAATTCAAGATTTTCTTTAAATCTTAGACCTTCTTTATTTTCTATTTTGACACATGTAGGCAACAGGAAAGTAAGTAGTACAAAAATAAGAGTTTTCAGGTCGGGGAGTGTGTTAATGTGGTAGCCAATTTGGGAATATTATTGTACAAAATCTTACATTAAATAAAATTAGAACCAAGGCTCTAAGCTCACAGTCAAACAGTACAGTGCCCACAGACTTTTTCAGTCACCATGAAGCTTTTCCTCTCTTAAAATGCAGCAAAATCTGTTCATTTAGGAGCAAGAAGAAAATTTCTGTAAGTGATGGATTTAACACACTGGATAACCTTTTCATTAGACAATTATGTGTTTCAGTCCATGGGATATGAAGTGTATATTTTTTGTAGTACGTTTTCAGATGTCAATGACCCTATTTCATGGAATATAAGTCACACTGTGAATTTAAAGATCTGAAGAAAATCAATAGATGAGACATTGAAGACTCTTATATCAACTGAAAATATTTTTTGCCATTTTTTTTCTCTCTTCTTTTTTAATCTTCTTGCCGAAAGCTCAACCCAAACATCAAAAAATCACTGAAAGACTTGGATAATAATTACTAGAGTCTCGGATTTTACTGTAAAGAGCTTTTGTGTCCTCGAAGTATTTGAAGTCCTAATCCACTAGGTACAATACCTTTGGGTAAGACACCAGTAATGTGAGAGAGAGTTAATCCATGGAGCAATAATAAGTATTGCTCTACATCAATATTGAAAATCTTCTCTTACCTCCACAACCAATAAAATCCAAACTGTACAGATGCAATCCACATTAAAATAATTAATTACGATAATTACATTTATAATAACGTGTGTGCGTCTGGTGTTAATAATAGGAGGGACATTTTCACAACCGTACCTTTCGTTAGAGCTTTAAGCAGAGCTGAAGAACTTGGGCCGTCCTTTAGCATCCTTCTCCCCATCATCCCCATACATAGGTGCCAAGTAGTCATGTTGTTCCAGTTTCTCACCTTTCCCACAGATTTGAAAGTCCAGTGTTGGACACTCAAAATTTTAAGAGCGAGCCCCATTCTCAGAAGTGCATGATTAGGCATCTAAACATACATTCCTCAGGAGAAAAAAAAAGCCTGGATCACCATATGCACTGATTGTATGTAATCCAACGGGTTTAATCCTGAAAAAAGATGCCATTTATGAATACTTTAGTGATTGTGCGGATACAATTTTATATTCTCTTATTAAAGCTGTTTAGGATTTGCACAGATTCAGAGCTTTGGAGCTCTCTGCTTAATTCTCTCCAGTGCATGGATATAAGCTATGAAAGTCACTTTGATAGTGGAACATGAGAGGAAGTGAAGAAACAACAAAGTGGAACAGCCCCAATCAAACTATCATAAATTTCAAGGACACTTACCCTGCTACTTAGTCAGAATTAATAATCATTTAACCTTTTTGAATGAATGAAACACCAGAAAAAATGGCAACTCTTAATGCAATATAAATTTAAACAGAAAATTAAGGAAAATCATTTAGTGCAGGTTTGCAAAGTAAATATTTATCAAATATTATTTGTTCAATTTGTTTCTACTCAAGTAGAATTGTGCACAAAAAATTGTAAGAATTCATCTTAAGGTTATATTCAGCTTAATGATGCACATGAGAGTGATCATGCATCTCCAAAATTGCTGACAAGGTAATTAAAAAGTTTAAAAATCTAAAAAGATCGACCATAAGTCTCAGACTGACTTGGCAAGCTTTTTGACTCAAAAAATTTGCCTGGGCTTTTCTTCTTTTCCTCTAGTTTGGAGCAACTATTCATATTTAACTTTCAGCTTTAATGCAGTACTGTAACAATTTGGTTTGGTTTACAAAGTGCCATCCTCCCTTCAGGTGCTTTAGAGAGTCTCTTAGAGCTTTTCTGAAAGGCCTTTAGGGTACAGGCTGGGACTGCTGCTGCCTAACAGGCCATGCTGGGAACTAAGTGGACAACAGAGATTGTCATAAAACAGTCGTAGGATACACACAGTTTAGTGCTGCACGTTCTTCCAGCTGAGAGTTTATAATGCAAAACCTCATTTTGAGCACCAAGTGGAAGAACGCGATAAAAAGTTGTCTTAGATTTGCATCAAGAAGAACAATGTGAGCATCAGATAGAAGTGGATTACATTAAGAAAGAACGTCTCAAACATCTCTGTGGCTGTGAAAATGGTGACCAAGGAACATCAAGTGACTTAAGGTCAGACTTAAGGACTTGGCTCTGCCATGCACCATCTCTACGCTCCACCTCTCGCACAACACTTGTTGGGTGACGGTCGGCGATGGAAGAGACGGGGCAGATTGCTTGGATGCAATAAGCCAATTTATTGATACAGAGCGGAGTTTTTAATACCTTTTTCGCAGTTACTAAAAATAACTTCTTATATAGACTTCTTATATAAGCAAGGATCGCTATATCAACCACATCTATGTTTCTTAACAACATTGCAGTAATGTTGCAACATTAAAACCCACCACCAAGCGGTACAGATGCACACCAAGCATTCCCTTCTGCTGTGCTGGCTAGTTGGCGGTGGGAGGCCACACGGCCTGCCACGGTTTGCGGCCTAGCAATGTAAGCGCGTTTCCTTCTGACAGGAGTTCAGCAGTGCTCTCACTCCTGCTCTCCAGCTGTATCCCCACAAACACTTCCTAAATTTTATAGGCCCGAGTTACCCACTTTTGCTTATTTAGTTGATCTAATAAAATCTGGATACTTTTCAGTATTGATTGGTGTAAGTGTGGCTTAGTGGCAGAATCATTACTTTTTTAATCTTGGAACTGCCAGCCCTTACTAATCTAAAACTGAAATTCAGTTTCTTCGATTAAGGCCTGCCATTACTAATTGTTTTTAAATGTTCCTTGGATGGTCCTAGTTCAAAAAGTTTAGTTTTTTGGCAATATCTTATAGTTCTGCACTCTTAGTAATTCATTAAAACTCTGTGTTCTGAGGTGTGACCAAAGCGAGGAAAGGGAAGGTGTTGGAAAATCCTGGAACAAAGCTGGGACTCGGAAGATAACTTTCAGCAAATAGTGGCTTAATGACTTCCTTTGCTGCACATGAGCTGCATCTTTATGTCCACTCATTCTTTGCATTAAAGTGATGCGTGTTGGGTGGCAGGCAGGACTGAGCTTGCCTGCCAACCTCACGTCTACTCGTGCAGTTCTGGAGGAAAGGTCAGATAAGGATAATATGTCAAAAGGGTGTAATTAAGATTCAGAAAGATTAATACCTGTGGTATTTAGTGAAATTGCCTTCTAGTGGAATGCTCATCTATTACTTTGATATTTAACATTTCTGCTGTTAAAATGTTAGTGCTTGTAAAAGTACAAAATTGGCGGCAGACGTCTGGTTTATATACTCTTTTATACCAAAAAGGAACCCCGTAGGAGAAGGAATCAGGTTGGGGTTTTCTTAACCTAGAACTTTTCTGTGTAAGTCTTTCAGTATTTCCACTATAATTTGTATTTGATAAGGTTATTTAAATTATGTCAATCAGTTTGATGGGTAGTGCCAGTTTGGGAGGGCAGAGGAGAACATACCACTAACAGTATCTGAGATACGTGGAATGGTCTCCAGTGAAATGAAAATTATACATCTGTAGGATGAAGAGGAATAAATGTATTCAATTTGACATTAAGAGAAATTTCTTTTTAACATGATTCAGCACATATTTAATACATAATTGAAAGCAGATGAGCAGCCCCACTGGATTTTGTGGCACATAGGAGCTACAGTTCCTCCAACTATTCCAGCTACTACACAAACACATGAAAGATGGCACACTTCCCAAAAAGTTCAGTTAAGGTGAGAAGAATAGTGCAAACTGACAATCCAAAGGAGTTAAGTAAAATGGTAACTAGACAGGTAGGAATATAATAAAGGCATAACTTTTCCTTACTCATTAGGAACATCAAAAGTAGTTTTTTTCTTTTACACATTTCCTTTAAGTCTAAAATACATGCACAGTACACTGCTGAAATTTTTAGCAAAACAAATTGGAATGAAAATGGGCACTATTTTCCTGAATTCTTGTCCACCTTTTAATCTTTAGTTTCTAAAATAAATGGAAATTTTGCTTTATTGAGAAATTAGACCTGCAAGACATTTACATGAATCATCCTTCTACAGATGAAGCTGATAATTAAGTGAGTCATACGTAGAGAACTTTTAGATTTAATCAGTAAAACTTCTACATGACTTTGCTACAAGTTCAACAAGTCAAGGTTTAGACTACTGGCAGTACTCAATATGCTGCATTACTTGTTGTGACACAACCTGTCCGGCCGTTAAACTAAAAAATTCCCATTAGTATAAAAATGGGATCTTAAATTGCTTTCAAAGCAATGGAATTCAGAACAGTCACTGACATCACCACTAAAGTAAGTCATGTAAGAATTTACAAGATGACAGCCCAAAATTTCTGCAGCTCTGAAAAGAGTATAATTACTGTGTCATATCACTACTTCATGAATTTAATTTTTGGGTACATTTTATTTACAAAATCACAAATATGTTTAGTTAATGTAATGAACAGTGTACGTCTATCTGTCTTGGCCTGGGCCTAACTGTATGTCAGCTGGGCACAGAAGGATATTCAACAGTTTCAGGATATTTCTGTTTTAAAGGAACTTTCCTTAGATATATTGCAGAGCTTTGGGAAGGTCTTTGTACTCAACAATCATGTAGGAAAATAATTTATCTATTGGTAGAATTTTAATCCTTTTCTTCTACTAGGAAGAAGTGTTCAGCCTTCTAAAACTGAAATACAGTTTTTAATTTCTCTCGTGATTCTGAAAGCTGGATAAAACTGTGATGATTACTTCACATAATCACATTATAAGCCACAACAATACATTTAGTAACCAGCTAGGATGGATATAGGTTAGACAAGGTGATGTAGAAGCATCTCTAGGAGTTCTTAAATAAGTGCACTGTTTACCTTACTGGAGGTTTCATTGTGTAAATCTGGTGGTTGAATATTATGTGATAAGTTCTTTTTCTGATCATTGAAAACAGATGTGAAATCGGGAACCAAAACAATTACTTGGATGTCTTGTAAGAGTCTGACAAAGCTAATAACTTTGTATTCATATAAAAGACAAGGTTATCCCTCAGGCTGTTTTGAGAAAAATGTGCTGTTTGTTCACAACTGTGCTGTAAAGACTCAGGGGCAGGAAATGTGGTGTTCTTTGGGGTTCCATGTTTGTTGTTTGGGTTTTTTTTCATATTTGAATATATAGACCTACTGACCCTGCTAAAATGGTTCACATAACAGTTTGTGGGATCACACCTAAAGGATTTTGCTGTTTTGTGCAATTGCTATGGATCTTACATTCCAGACTGCACTTGATTCCTTCCTATCTTCAGATGGCTCTTGCTGTAATCTGCAAGTCTCCTGTGCATGTTAGCAACTGCAGTGTAACCCAGGAACTGCACTCCACGTTACTGGTATGTGACTGCGTTTGAAAAAGTGGTATATATTTAGGATTGCCTTCAGACCCGCAGCTGCTTCCACAGGAGCCTTCTCGAGACCACAATTTAGTTGTCACGGCTCACGTAAAGTTTCCCATTTAGCATCACTATGTTGTTTTGTAACTACTAGGCACTGCTTTGTTTAAAATGCATGGAAATTACTTATTCATCTTTGTCGTGGGTTGACACTGGCCCAACACCAGACACCCATGAGAGTTGTTCACTCACCCTCCCCTGCCACAGCTGGGCAGAGGAGAGAAAAAAAATTAACGAAGGGTTCATGAGTTGAGATAAGGACCGGGAGAAAACACTCCAAGGGCAAAATGGGTTCAGCATAAAGTTACAAAGTGAATTTATTACTAACAGAGTCAGAGGAGGATAATGAGAAGTTAAATAAGCCCTTAAAACACCTTTTCTTCCCCCAACCCCTTCCTCCTTCCCACCGACAGTGCAGGGAGACAGGGCATGGGGGTTTGGTCAGTTCATCACCTGAGGTTTTCTTCCGCTGCTCTGGGAGAGGAGTCCTTCCCCTGTGAGACC
>VZTA01015052.1:527741-544982 GCA_013398855.1 Mohoua ochrocephala | reverse complement strand
GATCCCCATGGGCTGCAGGGGCACAGCTGCTTCACCATGGTCTGCACCACGGCCTGCAGAGGAATCTCGGCTCTGGCACCTGGAGAACCTCCTGCCCCTCCTTCTTCACTGACCTTGGTGTCTCCATGTTGTTTCCCTCACATGTTCTCACCTCCTCTTCTCTGACTAAAAGACAAAACTGTGCACTTTGTTTTGATTTTCTTCTTAAATATGTCATCACAGAGGCGTTACCAACCTCACTAATTGGTCCAGCTTTGGCCAGCAGCATGTCCAGAGTCAGAGATTGGCTCTGCCAGACATGGTGGAAGCTTCCAGCAGCTTCTCACAGAAGCCACCTCTGTGGGCCCCCCCGCTACCAAAAACCAGGCCCTGCAAAACTAACACAATGTTTTATGGCTTACTGGAAGAAAGTAAAAAAAAAAAAAAAAGAATGGGCATTAAGGACTAAGAGAAGAGTAAAAGGAAAGAGAGAGAGTAAGCTGAGAAAGGGGACAGATGAAAGTTTGTTTGGAATAAATACAAGTGTGTTGTTCAGTATTCTTTCAGCTGGGTGTAATGGAGTGTTGTGACCACAGAGGCTTCGAAGGAGATTATGGCTGAGCGGGGAGAAAAAGTAGAAAAACATTGTGTGTGGGGTGGGATGGGGGATCAACTCTAGCTGGTAAGGGCCGAGGCAATCATTAGAGCTCAGAGTAAATTACAGCTAATGGGTGCTGAAGATACAAGGCGGGTTAAAGGATTTGCAGCCTTTCTTGCTGCCATTTATATTGGTGATTTTGGAACAGAGGGGAGATAAAAGGAAGGGGCTATAGCATGGAAGCCGTTCTAGACTCTGCATCACCCCAGAGTATAAAAGGCTACATATATCTTTTCCTTTCTGCTGCTGGCCAGAAAGGAAATGTTGGAGCTGGAGCTTTCTGCTCTAGACACAACACTGTGCTATTCTGGAACTGCCAAATACATATAGTAAAGCAAATTATTAAAAACCTTGTTGAATTTTATTTTCTCAGCAATTGATGGCAAAAGATAAATGTTCAGTGTCATAAACAACTCATTTTTAATAATAAAGTAGACCGGACAAAGCAGCTAAAACACAAAAGTTCAAAATTCATTCAGTCTTTACTCAAGAAAACTATCCAGTGAAGAGGGGAGTTCAGTAAAGATCGAGAGAGCAGTAAAAATGTCTTTACTTTAGCAAATTTGGTCTCTCTGAGAAGTAGCTAAAATATAAACTCAAACTGTGGTTTTAATTGCCAGATATTTGCAGAACAAGGATAAATCCTGTAAGTACACCTGCTGGAATAATGGATTCTTTCACTCCTCCTTTTTATGTAGAAACAGGAAATGGAAATACTAGCCCAGGCACCTTAGCCATTTAGAATCAGAGATGCTTTACCTGCACACACCTAGATTTTCAATGTATGCAGCAACTACTCTTTGAATCATGGGAGCACTTGCTGGTTTCTCATTACTTCTGTTATCTACTTCATTAACTAGTTGTGTCTCTTAGCTTGTTATAAACTTTTTTTTTTTTTGTGGCAACAAAGGCAATTGCATTGAAGACTTAAGAGGCAAGCAGAGGATTTTTGTCACTCAGGAAGGCATGATTTGCCTTTGTAAACTGCAGGTATCAAAGCAGTTTTTCTATTCTGTTTGGACACACCGTGTAGTAACAGGGGGATAAGAGGCAGCTGTGCTTCAGACCACATGAGGTAATTTGCAGACACATTTTAATTGCCTTTTAGAGAGCATGAAGGAGTTCCAAATAGTCTAATGAGTTCCAGCAAACACCTGTGAAATGCTTTTAGCCCACCATGTAAAACAGAAATTAAGGAAGAAATAAAGCACAAATCTAGCATGTATGTTCTAATGGAGGTTAGGGAAAAAAAATAGATTTTCTTAAGTATTCACCACATTCTCTAAGACAGAAATAAAGAAGACTACAAACCATTCTATATATTCATACTAACAAAAAGCTAAAGAGACGAATTTCAGGAAATGGTCTTTGTAGATCAGTTAATATATGAGCCTTAGGAGCAGAGGCTCGTTTGAGGTTGAATTATAAATGGTTTCAATGTATATGTCTATTTTTAAGCATTATGTTGTAACTCAGCAGAGCAATTATGGCCTGTCTTAACTTCAAGTGTAAGGACTGTACCCACTTAAATCAGAGGTGTTCTGGAGTGCTTTTGCTCCTTTGGGGCTTAAAAATAGCGGTGGAAACTTATTGCAAAGATCCTGCAAATGAGTTAACATCAATTATATTTATGCCTATGTAGTGTTCTGTATACATGTATTTTTGTTGGAATTGCGGGTTGAAAACCTCTGGTGATAGTGCATTTGTTGTTTGTGTTCAATATTTTAAAAGTTTAATGGAAATAGTACATGAAATCCTCAATGAAGTTGATCCTTGAGTTGGAGCCTGGAATAACACGAGTTATTTATCCCTGTTATGCTTCAGCTGTATGAAATACAACTTAGAACCCCATCAAGAGTGCCATGAGACTTTGAAAGCATAAAGATGAGTGATTTTCCCAAGTAGATTTTTCAAAAAAAGTTCAGAAATTTAGAAAAATATTCCAAACCCTAACAGTTGTAAGCATTATAGAAGGCAGAGATTGTGGACATTGCTGTGTGGTGGCTTGTCTTTCAAAATCTACACTGGGAGAATTTGCAGAAGGAAATTTTCTAAAATTGTTTTCTTTGGCATGTAAAAAATGCCTAACAGTAACTCCTTTTTGCCCCCAAGAAATCCAGCAGGCTAATGGAATTTATATAAGTTATATGTAAGTTGTATATAAAACACACAGTAGAAGAATATCAATTTGACAAGAAAAAGTGAATTTTTGATATTTGGCATTTGATCGTTTGGACTTGCAAGACTGATTTGTGGCATGCAATAATGCTTGCTTAGGCCTCTTTGGAGATGTTACACTTCTCAAATGATGAGAACGCTGAATGTTTGGTTTTTTAGAGAAAGGAAGGAAAGTTTGCTGTTTGAATGACATGAATGAAATGACAGTTCATCTCTAGAATAAGACATTGTGCTGTAAGGCTGCTGTATCATTACTTCCTTAGCAATGAAAAGTTCCCTTAAAAATAATCTCTATCACACACTTTGTCGTAACTTCTTCCTCGCTGGCAAGGACAAAACTCTTTAGGGTACATGAGTTGAAGGAAAAATTTTATATGTACAGTGTATGCTATTGCTTAGCAGAGATACCAAACTGAGGGAGAAAGTGTAGAATATCCATTCTTCTCTTCTGGTTAATCCTTCAGGATTAATGTCCTCTGTTTTTCAGATGAAGTTCAGACATGACTAGGAGATAAAGTAATCCATTTTCCATTTCTGATGCAATAGAGGCAGACTTGAGAAAAAAAAGTCCCTATTAAGCACAAATTATACAATGCCTTAGATCTGGAATTTTTTATGGAGTTGTATAGTTTTTCTACAGTTGTCCAAAAGTGGTACAATAGATGGCATCAAGGAAGCACCCAAGGTACTGTAGAAGTGATGTGAGTACAGTCAACCTGCTGCAGGATTGGCAGCACAGTGTCAGCAGCTGCCCAACACAGTCCCACGGTGATCCTGACCTCTTGGGATGGGTGTCACAAGGACTGAGTGAAGGACATTAATTCTGAGCAGTAATTATCATTAGAGTTCTTGTTAGACATCGACAAGCTGCAATACCAGGAATAAGCTGTCATGAAACCATAGAAACTGAAGGTGAGCCTCCACACCTCAGGTGTTGATACTTCCAATAAAACTTAGAAAAGCCTCACAAAAACATGTATTTCTTTCAGAAGTAAAATGCTACATCCTCTTTTGCATACAAAAAGGTCTCTAAATTTAAGAATGAGCAAGGCTTCTTATTTTTGTGGAAAGAGAACAGGATTTATATCGACCAATGGAGATGATTAAAAGTGTAGAAGCCCTGTGGTCATACAAAAGAATTGAAGAATAAGAAGTTTTTTAATTATTTTGAACTCAAGGAATCTTAATGTTAATAAAATTCTTTTAAAATTCCGTTTGTGAGATAATTTAATGCTTTATACTGAGTAACTTTTTTGTGATATTTTGAAAGGGAACAATTAATCTGAATAATTTAGAGTCTGTTTATTTTCAGTATTAAATATCTTTTAAATTTTCAGTCATTTTGGTTTACTTGTTAATATAATTATTTATTTAATATTATGTGTCCTATTTTATAATACTTCCAAGTTATTCTTGCTCAGCATTTGAGTCCTTTGATAAAGTTGATTTAAACCTGATTTTCTATGGTGTTTGCAAAAATACTGCCAATGATTTAGTCATAAAAATCCACACTGAGCAGTATGGAAGTTGCAAATAATAAAGTAACATGGTAATAAAGATCTGGCCAAGAACATTGCATGTCATTTAAGTTAAGGCTTTGAAAGGTCTGTATTTTAAAAACAATAAACTTCACTAGAAATAGTAACAGCCAGGGTTAACATTTTTATACTCATTCTACACACATCCACCCCAGTTTCATTCTCCTTTCATTTTTATCTACTTAGTGTGTTCTTTTTTTCCTCTCCTCCCTTCCTTCTCTGTGCTTTGAACAGATTCTTGTGTATGGAGACTGTTCTCTCTGTTCTTGGTTAAAAATTGAGGAACTCTTATGAAAGATTCTTCTCTTTCATCCAGGCATTTCTTTTGTTTACCCCCTCCTCCTCCTCTGGCAGGTTTGAACATCTTTCACCACCTTTCTCAAGATTTTGTAAAGCATCAGAGCACACTTTGCTCCAGCCATACCTCTTTATATCTCCAAGAATTTTCATCCTCTTTCTCTTATGTACTTTTTAAAGGGCTAAACACTGCAAGAACATTAAAGATCACTAAAACCATTATTCAGAATTTCATTATACAAGTACTTGAGATAGGCAGGTTTGGGAGGCAGTTAGACTCTGCTTGTTTTTATTGCTTAAATAAATACATATTTTTATTTCCTAGAATCTTTTAGAAATGAGTATTTTATCTCACTGTCATCATAAATATACTGCAACATTACCAAGCACCATTCAAGACCATTACCTCCCCTTAATAATGGCATTACCACTTTTGAGGACAGCCTGAGGAGTTCCCTGCAGCTGGAATGTGCTGGAATTCTAAGGAAAGCTTTACTTTGGTCTGTGTTTGCCAGCAAATCCGCCTTGTGTATGGTGACTTTTGAATTGTTTTCTTTAAGCTGTCCATGCTCGATGCTTGGATAGTCCTAAAGAGGTTTAAGGACTTTTTAAACAAAAACTGTTGATATCTCCTAGTCATGTTTATGAATAAAAATAGGAAGTTTATTTTGAAACGTAAGCATTCCTTTAGTTTTTCTCTGAAATTACGGTAGAATCTCTGTCAAGATTACAGTACTCTGTAACAGAAAGATAGTCCCAATTTCAGAAAGAGGTTGTCAATGCTGGCTCTCTGGAGTCTGTGGACTGTGAAATTCAGTCAGGAAAAAAACTCTAAGCTGATACACATTTGACAGGTAACTATGCTGGGAGCCTGGTTCAGCAATTCTTGCTCTGGTCCTGCCAAGTAGCAGAGGTACCTGTTCTACTGCTCAGGACCCAGAGAAAGGAGAGATTATTTGGGAGGAGGAATACTTTTCTGTTAAAGCAGGAGCTGAAGAAAGAAAAACTCACCATCCAGAAAGCTCAGTAGAACCTTAGGTAATCAAACTTAGGGAAAAGTAATCAAGGACCAAGAAAAAAGCTTTAAAATACTTTATACATATTTGCCAAAATTCATAGCAGCAAAGGATTTGTAGCATTAGGGTGCAGAAAATGGACAAATAGATGGAGAAACGTGATGAAAAGTGGTAGCCTGTTTTTATTCTGTGTACTAATGTATGGTTGCTAGTGATGGATGCACAAAGCCAGAGGCAGGCAGAGAGGGAGTAGGTGTTAAACTATCTAATAATGAAGTTTAGATTGATCTAAACACAGCATGCTCTATTTATGCATCCTTAAACAGGATAGAAATATTTTTGCGTAGCAGTGCATAATTGCAAATAGTTGTAGCACCGTGCAGATGTTTGTATATCTCCAAAGAGGGTACAGGAAAAAGCATATTAGAATCAAACTTCCTCCCGAAATTTCTGATTGTGGTAAACTGAGAAAAATCTGTTACTTGTTATGAAAATGCCTTGCTTTTCCATTTGTGGCCATTCGTGCTTCTTTGTTGTGCCCTACCTGCTACGGAGTTGCCCCAAAAGAAATATTAAAGGAGTGTAGTGGGGAAGAGGAAAAAAAGGATTTGTCCTCCTTTGTTAAGGCATGTTCTCTCTTTGGATTCCCTCCGGCTAGAATGGATTATTCTTTCCAGGGTTAAAGCCTGGCATCAAAGAAGAGCCTATGTCCATAGTAAAGATGGGGGAACTGAGTGAATTGAGTAAATGACTGCCCAGGGTGTCAGTAGAAATCTGACAGTTTGGCAAAGACTTAGAGAGGGAGAGAGGCAGAAAATGAACAGAAGCCATCTGCTGCCCTTTGCCATGGATGAAACGAACTGCAAGTTATAACCATCCTTGCCTGGCCTTTGCCTGCTCATACCTTTTGTCTCCCTAATTTGTATTTATATTTCTGAGTAATGAGTAAATAATGTTTTTCCCTGAAGATTCATGTCACTGCAAACCCACCACAGGCTCCTGGGAGGAAACCCTCGTGGATGCCAAACCCCAACTGGAAGCTGTTGTCACAGACACTGTGGGGAAGTTCCTACGGATGCCAAAACCCCATCTGAGACACTGTCACTGACATGACTGGAAACCAGACAGGTGTATTCCTGCATCAGAGAGGGCTTGGATCAGACAGACCTTTGCTGAGCACAGGACGTGAAGCCAAGTGTCAGAATTACACTAAAATGGAACCAGGGAGAGAGGGGCAGATGAGAGAGAAGCTGCTGTATTACAGCCTGTCATAATTAGGAAAAGGATATAAATATGAATTACTGTTCATCATCTTAAGTAAAGAGTTCAATCATCTGACTTTTAAAAAAAGTGACAAGTTTTTCTATTAAAATCCATTTCTATCACAAATATGCATCATGTTTATAACAAAAATTTAGGATGTGAACATTCTGCCTCTATGTTTTTTGTTTAAATATGCTGTCACTCAGAACAAAGTAAATATTACGAAATGCTCTTAGTGAGAGCAGAGTAAATGTAGAGCAAATGTTTAGAGATGTTTCATGTTTTTATCATGACTGCTTTTAACCTCTGCATGGAATGTTAAAAGTTATAGTACATCTCTAACACAAAGCAAGGTGAGTTTTATTTTAATCAAGGTAGAAAATTTGAGCTTTCTCAATTATGGGGATAATAATGTAAAAAGTTTGTGAAAATAGGTTGCTGTAGTGTTTGAATTGGAGTCAGACCTCTGCTGCTGGCCTTCCACCATCAGGCGTTTGGAGGTATCATTAAGAATTTATGAATAATTAAGCCAAACCAAAATATCATCTTACACTGTCCTAAATATGAGCCTCCTACTTGTATGGTCTTTATTTGTATAAAATTAGCTGTCCACATATAGTCCTCTACCCACCATTGATTACCTAATTACACAATCACTCCATCAGTAAATCAGCACAACATCTGTGACCCTCCATGTCACTGCAGTACCCCCTGTGATTCCCCAGGAGCTTTGCTGAGGCGGTTCTGCTGACATAATATATTCATTATCCATTAGATCTGGCACACGCTCTGCAGTGCTCAATTACAATACAATCGAGCGCAGGGCCCAGTGTCAGCCCATGTAATGACTTTCTGATTATCTGTCTTTAAATGATGAATGAAATGAAAATGTACTATTCAAACCCAATGGAAGACTGCTAAAGATGCTAAATGAAAATTTTACATACACGCTTTATGGAAAGAGGGATGAGGTTAGAGGGCAAGGGTTTGCCTCACATTCAAAAATAAAAGGTAGAAATCTTTTCTTAAACCACCATAAAACCATCTGGTGAAACGATGCTGCCTTTAAAGGTGTGGTCTTGTGCCCGTGTATTTTTTGACCATCTCAGACGTTTTCGGTCTCACAGTAATTCATTGGAAGGAATTAAATTTCAATTTTTTTTTCAATTTTGTATTTTCTCTTTTCGTTGGAGAGACTTAATTGCTAGGGTTAACTCTGTGTAAGAACATTTCTTTAGACTGAAGTTTATTGTAATAAAGACCTGCAATAAGAAGTCACTCCCAACTTCTTTTTTAATTTTATGAGTTATGGGAAAAAAATGCTCTGCGTTGCTGCAATTTAAAATACATTTCTATGTGGAACTCAGAATTT
Organism: Mohoua ochrocephala; assembly: GCA_013398855.1. NCBI lineage: Eukaryota > Metazoa > Chordata > Aves > Passeriformes > Acanthizidae > Mohoua > Mohoua ochrocephala. The sequence goes on along the minus strand of VZTA01015052.1, from coordinate 536,681 downwards.
TATAGCTTATTCTTAAAGACATGTTTGGGAGCGACAGACCTGGCCTCCATTTTACCTTCAGATAACAAGATAAAAGATGTTCATCTTTTGTGATGAACATTTGTATTGCTGTGCATTGTAATGCTGTAAAACCTGAGATAACCAATAATGTAGATCACGGCCAGATGTGGTTCCTTACATAATTTCTTAAAATCCCAACTTCAAACAGCATGTAACCAAGTCTCGAAGAGTAGGCTGTTATCTCATAGAGTAAACACCACATATCAGTATGGGAAATAATATTTTAACTGAACAGTAACCCTCTAAGTAAATGAGAACAAATTGAGAGGTATCAGTACATGCCAGGATTATAAATAGATGGGAGATTTGTAAGCAATCTGCTGTTCAAACAATTATGAAACAGATGTTTGATGGTACAGTCATTTCTATCTCTGTTTACATCTTCAGTTATTTTGGTTATAACTGAAAATCCCATAAAGCCACATGTTGGAGTGCTCCTTGACTCTTACTTAAATTAGAGCTTCCCGTTTTACACCCTTAAGTGGAATCCTTCACATTTTTGAGGGATGTACAAGTTTGATGGGAAACATAGCTCTGTTTTTTCAACCACAATGTGACCAGTGGAAGGGTTAATTTTTTGCCAGAATACCGCGGAACTTATTTAAAACTTTTCAACTGCATCCAGATATGTTTATCAGCATCCTGATATCTCCATTCTAGTAGTACTTTTAATACAAAATTATTTTCACCTGATACACACTGTGGAGATATTAATTTTGCTCCTTGTAAATCTTGTGTGCACATTCTAAGTATACACTATGTGAGCGAAAAATACAATTGCAATACACACATTTATGCTGTACAAAAACAAAGAAAGGCAGTAGCAACCCTCCGGAACTGGTAACAACGTCCAGTTCAGTTATAAAACTTGATGCTGTAGAGCAGCTGAAATAAATTTGGGTTCAGATATATTGTCCTGTTTGGAGAGCTTGAGGGAAGGAATCAAAAGAAATGGTATGTAGCTCATTGGTTCTTCGTGATTTTTGACAAATTTATGATTAACTTCCAGATGGAAATGAATTTGTGTTGAAAATGGCATCACTAACTGAAAAACTACCCAAAAATTTCATTGCTCTCAGGTGTGCATTTGGGGTTGAGTCAGCCCATTCCAGAAGCAGAAGCATTGAAAAGATTTGTAGCCCCTTAAGAACTTGGAACCTTCTATTTTCCCCAGGCCCCAGGGTCTCATTTTGAGTAGGTGTTCAATAATAAGCTTTCTGATAAAATACAGAGAAATATGCCAAGATAACGTGAGGGAGAGAGATGGTGTCAACAGAAAAAGAGACATTCATTCCTTACAAATACATTAGTTTAATCTAAACCAAGGGACAGAGTTGCTCTGGGCTGGTCTCAGGAATCCAGATGGATAATACAACCTCATGAAAAGAAATTGTGGAATCTATTAAATAGAAAGAAGAGACCTCCTGGTGAAATAACTTCAACAAATACATTATTACGTTTCATACTGTTCATACTATTTTAATCATCATCATAGGACCATCCTATGCCTCTCTTATTTTACCTTCTAAGAAACCAAGGGCTGATTTTTTTTTTTGGAAGTCAGTAAATTCTTTCAGTTGAATAATACTTTGTCAGATGGTAAAAGAATTGTCTGCATTCAAACTTTTATTTTGAATAATAAAGATGTTTCCACCAAATTTAGTTATAGTACAGTCCTGTCCCCCATTAAAAAAAAAAATTAAAAATTAAAATTCCCATGATTTAATATTTTTTAGGTTGTAGAACCCAAAATGTGTAAAACGCTGAAATGTCTGACAAGTAATTCTTGTTTTCTTCGTTTAATTTTCTCCACTCTTTCTTCATTGGATATAATCCCCAGCAGCTCTGGAGATTTGTAGTATCAGGTAACAAAGCTGGGATAATGCAGCAGAGCGCAAACCCTAGGCTGTTCCTTAAAAAGAGGATAGAGATGACCTCTGGAAGAATAATGCAATTTAGTGCTGCTCCACTGGATTTACTCCTGTTTTTGCTTGTTAGCGTTAGAAGGCAAAAAGCCAGACAGCAAGGAGAAAAAAAAAAGTGTGAGGAAAGTCAAATAAAGGTAAATGCTCAGTAAGGATGCAGTAATTTTAAGACCTTCTTATTAGATTAGAAAATCTGCAAGTTTACAAATTAATTGGCATAAATACACATACTAAAATAATTATGAATTATAATTCTATTGAAGGCTAATTACAGTATCTCTTTCTTCTGTAAATCAGGTGCTGATCTTCTGTAAATAACTCTGGAGAAATCTCATGAACAACTTATAGTTAGTATTTGTTAATATTTTAATGTTAGACAATTAGAATACAGATCAGAATGTTGTCATTCCTAGTAATTTTTTCCCTCACTTTTTTCTTTCTTTCTTCCTTTCCATTTCACACTGGAGCTTTTCCTCACTGGGGCGAGGGGGTCTCCCAGGATGCCCCTCTGGTTGCTGTGCCAGTGTCCAGCCAGTGAGATGCTGGATAGACAAATTCCATGGAGTGAACTGAGGAAATTTCACGTACATGGAAATTTCACTGTCAAGCCCAAGGGCTTTGGAGTGATGGGGAGTGAATGGAGTACAGACTGAAGCAGGACTTTCCTGCCCTCCAGGTCCTGACATTGTACCCACAAAAGAGCTCAAGATGTCGCCTTTGTTTTAAAGGAAGCCATCTAATGCTTGGATTTATCCTAGCCTGGAATACAACTCCCCTTGGGCTTGGAATTACCTCAAGTGATTTACAGCTTGTGCTGAAAGGCTCCATTATATTCCCAGGCTTTGTCAGTGGAGTGGGCTGGATGATTTAGGATGGAGGCTATCAGAGGTTATTGTGTTGTCTGGATAATGTGAGGAGATTTCTGCTTGTGTTTCCTACTCATGTAGTTTTCTCAACCTTTTATCCGCAGGGTATATAGACTGAGCTTTCAGGAGAGAAAGAAAAGGGAAATCCATTGTGGCAACCTGGTAGAAATGAGAGTAATCTTTCAGTGGTCAGTCGTTATTTGCCTCCATTTTGTTTAATCGGGCATACATAGAAATATACTGCAGGTGTGGGTGTGTGTGTGGGTGTGGGGGTGTGTGTGTGTGTGTATATGTATGTACGTATGTATGTGTGTATATGTATATATTTAATCACCTCATGACCACCTTCTGACATCTTCTGGCATGTGATGCTGGGCAGACAGTGAGGCTGAGAAGCACAGCCTTCAAGGACAGTCTGGAAAGCTTAAGACATCTGCTTTCCATGATATCAACTACAGCTGCTCAAAGATGCTGGGGTCTGAAAAGAGTTTTTAGTCTCCCATGAGTAGCTGGAACATGTGTTGATGCATTCCAGTGGTGTTGGACATCATCTGCTAGCCCTATTATTCTGCTTGCTAGTGATAAAAAAAATATTTATACAAGTAAAAGCTACAACTGTAAGGCTTTTCCCTGATCTTTGATAGAACAGTGATGTGCACATTACTGATCTATGTGTGTGGGCACATTTGAGAAACTCAGAAAAATGCATAGGTACTTGCCAAAGGAGTTGTAAGCTTCTACTAAAATACATACTGTTAATGCTGGGAAACAAACAGGCTTTTAATTAGAAAACTTGCTTTGCTACTAACTGGAAATAGAGTTTCAAGTCTCTTAGTAAAAATAACTTTTTAATCTCAAGCCTCTTACAGTATTAAGCAGTAATTTAAATACTCAAAAACTGGAAGGCCAATGTTTTTGCAAGCCATGTGAGGTTTCTGTGAGTGTCTGTTAGTGGTTAATAGTTGTTCTCAGCAATAAGCACATTTCAAAGCCAAGTTTAAAACATTGGGCAAGCAAGTCCAACCTTTCCTCTCGTTTTCATATTTGATCTGTTTTCCTGCAGATAAATGACAAAGACAAGGGGGCCAAATAAAGTTTTCTGGTTTCAGTTACGATCTTTTAAAACAATGCCTTATAATTTGATAAACACAGAAAGCATAACATGCCTCAAGAGCGTAAGAAATAAAGCTGGGTGTCTGTTTTCAAAGTAGCAGAGATTCCAGCCTCTCTCAGTTGTCAGGTTTTGATTGACAATGATTTTCCTACAGTTATCCCCTGCTTCAAAATACCATGGGAAGGATATTATGCATTCCCAACCTGTCAGCTTTGGCTGCCTTACAGAGTGTTCAATTATGCTCTAATCGAATAGCTGCCCAGTGTAGGCCACATAATGACTTCCTGATTATCTGACTTTAAATGATAAATGAAATGAATATGTAACATTCTTTTCAAACACAGGATAGTCACCGAGCCAAATGAAAACTGATTTTGTGCCCTTCTGTCTGAAAAAAAAAATTATATTTTATTGTAATTCCATTCAACAGTTGTTCTGTTGCTTGTTTTGCCTTCATTAAGATAAAAAGGGAATGAGTTATCTAGGAAAATGCTGGTCTTTTTGTTTTCAAACAGATGCTGAAGGTGCTAAACACTGTTTAGATTGTTCTCCTTCCTCTCTTCACATTGACTTTTTATAAAGAGCAAGGTCAGATTGATATGATCGGTTCCTATTGGGAATATCTCAATACTTGCTGGCACTGCAACAAGTCTGTTTGGAGTAATGTTGTATAGACAACATTAAGGTCTGCATAAATTATTTAGTGGAATTGTGCTAGATGTTTTTCATTTCCAGTTTGTGGTATTAGTACCAAGCAACCAACACAGCATTTGAAATCAAATAAACCTCTACCACCTCATTGAGATAGCACACATTTATTATGCTGACGTCAAAGGCTTGTCGGGGAGGTTCTTCAGCCTCTTTAGCCAACAGCCCATGATGGGCAGCTTTCTGAAGCACTTCAGCTTAGTTTTAGATATGATCGATCGTGCCAAAGTCGTTTGTGAAAAGTTGCCTTGATACAAAGACTTAATAGAAAGCAGCCTCTGAGTTTTGAACACAGTGTGATACTTGGGGCTTCTATACCACTAGGATTATCATGTGATGTAACGGATAAAAAGAATACTTGTATGAAGTTGAGCTCATTTTGAACTCTGCTAATTGGCTAAAGCATTGGCAGCCCAGGCCCAGCTCCTCGATGAAAGAAGCACTTTGGCCCCATTCTGAGCACTCCATCCCTAAGATCAGCTCCTGTACTCACATTCTTTCTGATTTTCCGCCTAATGTGAAGATGCAATAGCCATGTAAAATTCTCCAACTTGGCTGCAGCAGAACTGTCTTTTCACTATAATAATAATTTTACCATTATTGTTCTTGTTAGGCAGGTCATGCCTGGGAGTAGGATCTCAAGGACCACTTAATTCTTGAAGATGCTCTAGTGATTGAAATATTTGAGAGAAACAACCCTTCTTCATAGGGCAGCATTTTGGGAATGACCTCAGAACTAAATCTCTGTTATGTAATGGAGAGATTGACAACGATCCAGTCATGACTGCGTGTTGAGACACATCGTGTGCCTCTGTGGCAGAGCAGGTGACAGAGGGAGGCTGAACGCCTCCCTCACCTGCTGGGATTTCAATCCCAGCTGCCAGGCATGACCAATTAGGCTGACCCGAGCAGGAGGTCATTTCTGCAAACCAGTAGGTCTGCTTCTGAAATATCTACTATATGTTTATGTTGCCACCACAGCAATTGCCACAGTTTGCGTTTCAGTAGGTAATGTTTACATATTGCATGCTTTAATATATTATAAGATAGTTCTTGCACTATTGCACCCTTATACCGTGAGAGGAGCCGTGACTCGAGGAGGAATATGTTCTGGGAGGGAAGAGCTTAGGGACCATGTCCATGGTGCTCTGAGAGCTTGTAAGAGGAGAGTGAGGCAGAAGAATCTGGTCGGCAGAGAGTCTGTGGATGTTGGCAACAACTTCATCAAGTCAGCAGCCTGCCAATAAGAGATGATAGTCCAGCTCAGCTTAACTTGAAGTAGTGAAAATGTTTTCCTGTGTTATACAGCTCTGTTAGAGCGTGCAAAGTTAATTCCGCTTTAGACTCAGCTGTATTCCTCTAATTTTTACCCAGTTACTCTCCATATTCCATTTCTAGGGGCTGGTAACATGTTTTACAAAATATGAGAATTGAATTACCTAAAGTAAACTACTTAAGGTTTGAAAACAAACCTTGTGGCTTAGTAAGTTGTGATTCAGGAAATCACAACTCTTATTGTAATATTTTCTCCTTTACAAGAAACAAAGTGACTTGAAAGGGACTAAAGTGATTCTATTTTAGGTATAAAATAACATCTATTTTGAAATGAAAGAAATAATTCCTGGATTCTGGAAATACATGGGGTTTCTAATTAAACTTCTTGGGGCTACATTATAGCAGTCCTTCTAGCTACTACTTCACAGCTGGAGCACACAACACAGGTGAAACGAAGGGGTACCTGAGCTCTTGCACAGTTAAAGTACTTTCAGCTGCCCAAGTTCACTTGATTTTGTACTGCTGTGCTTGTGATTCTTTAAATTAGCTACAGCTGAGCTGGCTGCAGCTAATGAATCGTTGCTGTGAGCGTTGTTATTTCCTTAGTAGATCCGAAGCGAGATGGAGGCTATTTCTGCGTTTTGATCAGGTAAGGTAGTATTTATCCGTAGAACAAACATAATTTAATTAACTAAAGTGTCTCTTTTCTTTTTATTTTCTTCTAATTTATCTTTTGTGGTTTTTCTGCACTAGTCGTTATTGTGCCAAACTGAGGTAATTACAGAGTGTGTCTATACTGCTGCAGTGACAACTCTTGTCAATGTCGGCAGACTAGTTCACGGTTCCTAACCCCTGCACTCTGCACTTTAGTACAGTCAACTATCTGAGTATTTGCCTTGGTTATCTGGGGTTTTGTTGTTGTTGTTTTCTGTCCTTTTCTACAGTTTTGTGTGTAGCTGCTGTGTTCATTTTAGCAGTGCTTGAGCTGCTTGCTTAGAAGTGATGTCTGGATGTCACGCTCACACAGACACGCTTTCTCTTACTCTCTGGAATTCAGTAAAGAAGAAAGAAATATATGCAGTTTAAAAGGTATTTTGAAAAACTAAATAATGTGAAATTAAGAAGAGGGAAAGCTAATTCACTTGTTTCTTAGTTCATCTCTTGTAAACACTTAGAGCATTCTTAGAGCAAGAAAGACTATAAATACAATTCTGAAAATTTTGTTTATTAAACAGATGAGACTAGGAAATCAATCAAAAATGCGTTCTGTCTCTCTACAAAAGTTCTTGTGGGAAAAATGTGCCAATATATTTTGCCATGCTTCATGAAGTATACTCTTCCTTCTCTTTTGGTTTCTTTCCTCTCTGTGCTTAGTGAGGAATTTAGTCTCACCTCATGAACAGGTATTGCTGGTTATCTCTTAAAGAGGCAAATCCAGCTAAATTAAATCTTTCTGTTCTGAACTCAGGCAATATAATATGAGTTGTTTCATAAAATATCCAGTTTTGGAGCTAGAGTAGAAATTAAAATAGAAAGAAGGATAAAAGGTGGCAGCAGAAACACCCATAACAGTCTATCTTCCCCAATTCTGCAGTATGAAAATCTCAGCTAGACCAGCATGGTCTTCTTATCCTTCTTGTTTGTATAACATTTTATTGGGCCCTAGAAAGGCTAAGTGAAGATGACATGCAAACAGTTCATCAAGACCAGTATGAACACAAAACCAGAAAAGTTTTTCTGAACCTCTAAGAGATCAGTATGTGCTCTGATGATGTTAGTCGGGTAGGCAACCTAAGACAAATTTTTCATTTTTGAAGTTCGATGTCACAGGAAGCACAGTTGGTGCAGGCAGAACAGAATGGAAACATCCATAAAGGAAAAGATGACCTGTTGTTAATTCCCCAGAATGAAGGTGTGTTGCTCCTTGATTATCAACAGTGAGAGATCAGAGGCCATGGCTCTTTTAAGAGGATAGTTGCCCTTTTATTGACTCTCTAAATTTGGATGAGTTAAATTAAATATATAATTTAGGGTTGTGTCTGTGTGGAGGACTTGGGAATATTGCTGGGGTATGTGGCATAATGACTGATAGAGCTGTGTTGGCAAGTTGTGCGTTTCTAATTGTATCAAGATTGTTTCCTGTCAGGTTCAGTTACTCCATGGAAAATTCAGGCACGAGCAGGAGTCCTGTGAGTTCACAGCAGCACTCCTTGAAGGCTCGGTACTGGCCTGCAGCAGTTTTCCCAGCGGTTAGCAGTTGTTTAATTTTTCACGTTTGGCTTTTTCTTTTTTTTTTTCCTAGTGTTGGTTACTCTGTAGCCACATAAAATTATTGATTAGTGTTTGTGTGGTTGGTCCACCAAGTCCTGGGCATTCAGAGGGAGATTTTGGGTACTCCTTGGAAATTGTGTGTTGGTAAGCGGGAAGCACAGGAGGCAGTGCAGCACATGGAATATTGGGAAGGTTTTGAGGAATTTATTCTTGTGAAAGGAAAAAAAAAGAATGGGGGTGTCCCTGAGTCTTGATGCACGTGGTATACACAAGTTTGATGGTTTTTAAAAAGAAACTTAGCATGTCCCCTCTCCCAGGCCCCTCTGGGATTTGGGGCAGTCTCTGGGGTGGTACCCACAGCACCTCCTCCTGTGTTCACTGGAAGGAACACCCCAGCATGGGGACATTTGCTGGTGTTGTTGTTCTTGGGTACAGAACGGCTGGATGGCCACGAGGGCAGCAGCAACAAAAATGAAATTTCGGTTCAGTAATGTGAACTCTGGGGTATGTACTTGCACTGATCATGAGATTGCACTGCGAGTTTGAAGCTCATCAGCTGGACACAGGGCATGGGTCACAGGGGCTGTTCTGGGGGCTGCTCCCCACCACAGCGACCTGCCCAGGATGTGCAGCTGGCAGAAGATCTGCTATGCACAGGGAAGTGTTAAAATGACCTTGCACTGGAGTAGTATTTAAAATCTGCTCTTTCATGTTAAATAAA
>VZTA01015052.1:453161-527734 GCA_013398855.1 Mohoua ochrocephala | reverse complement strand
GGGAAGAATGGGTCAGATGCTGTACAATGACAATTAGGATAATGGGTAACCTGTCATGTAAATGAGTCTAAAAGGCCTTTAATCATTGGGCCCGCAGGAGAAAGGATCTGAATTTATAACTACTTGTTATAAATGCATTAAGAATAAATACTGGGAAAGGGAAAAGGACTATTTAACCTGAAGGAAAATGTGGATAAAAACCTGGAAGGTACCATCTGGCCATGATAAAAGTGGATCTGTCCAGCTTACCGGGGATTGAGATTCGTCTTTGAAAAGTTCCATGAGGTCAGCAAAACTGACTTATTTCAAGGCAGAGTGATGGCAGTTGGCAAAGACTGTAAGAGTGGGGGTAATTGCAATAGCAAAGGATTGTCCAGTTACCCAGAATCTTTTCCAGACTGTTTCATCTTTTCCCTTATAGAAGGATGCATCTAAGTCAAGACATTATACCTATTTCACAAAACAGATGTGTAGCCTTGCAGAATTAAATGTGGTGGGAGAGTAGTGGGTGGCATCTTTGGGAGCAGAGAGGGGCTATAAATAATCATTACTGCCTTGTGAAGCTCAAAGGACTTAAGAAAGAAGAGTGAGCTGAAATATTACTTTTTTTTTCTTCAGCCCTGTCAATGTTGACATTTGACATAAGGTAGGGGAAGGGCTGTGACCAAAACATAACAATGTAAGCAGCAGCAAAATATATTTCATTGCACAACAATGTTGAATGGGGATTTTCTCATTATGTGTTGGTGGTACTCTAACTACTGAGAATCAGTCGGACAGCCACTGGACACTGTTTTTAAAGAGGAAAGTATGGCTTAATGAAGTTTTTTATTGTAGAAATTTTATCTGAAGCCAGTACCAGTCAGCATTGCATTTATCTTGTAGTAAACTCAGTTATACACCTTGTCACCTTTGCACACCAACACATCACTTACCTGTACCCAAGTCTGGTTGTGCTCTATGTAGAGAGCATCTTTCCGATCAAATCAAATTCTTTTTTCCGATGGTCATTTGAAAAATGTGTATTCAAGAAATCATTTTTGATCAAAATGCTGTACATAATAATTATACTTGGAAGCAATTTGTCCAGGAAAACCCACAAGCTATGAAGCAGTTGCAACAGTAGTTGACATTCTTTCAATGTGTTTCAAATCATCCATGAAAAATCCTCTACTTAAAAATCAAAGAGAAGATATGATTATTCTTATGTGGGATATAAAAGTATCTGAGTAACGTAGAGTTAATACTGACTTTTAAAAAAAAATTCTGCAATTTTCAGCCATGTATGGTCTGTATCCCGTCTGACTTAGCAAAGTTTGAGGGCTCTGACTATTTCATTGCGAACTTCTATTTTGATTATTGGGAATGAAAACCAATTAAGGCAGGAAATGCAGCTGGGCTATAGATATTGAAGACTCTCTAGGCAACCAAAAGTAACTCTTCCAAAGCTAAATATATGTAGTTTACCCTAAAGACATTTCTTTAGAGAATGGGATGTCATCTTGCAGTCCTTTATAATATACATACATACATACATATATATATATATATATATACACACACACACACACACACACTGAGAAAAAGCCAGGGTATTCAAACACACAGAAAAGAACTAAAAGTCAGTGTAGTCTCTGAATTTTAAATTAGGACAAAGGGAAGTGTTAAGTCAACAAAGCCATTTGGTGTTTGTTTTCTTAAGAAAGTGGTAGCAATGTACAGGTAGATTGTACAAAGGAGGTCTGAGCTTTGTGCTGTGTGTCTGCAGATTTCAGAACAGGATGCGTGATTTAACACTGAAATCTTTTCATACCTGCTCCTTCCAACCCTCCAGCCCCCACCCCCTCCCCTTTTCTGGATGTACGTGATAAATGACAGATTCTCTCCGATGATATTCCTGTGGTACTCCAAAATAATTCTGCAGACATGGTAAAAGCTTTTAGAGACTGTAAAACTGATTATCTCTTCTGTAGCTCTTTTCATCTTCAAAGCACTTACCAACATTAACTAATTAATCCTCACAGCATCCCTCTGAATTAGATATCATTGCCATTATACAGATGGAGGAATTGAAGCAAACGCTTTGTGAGTAGCTCCTGATCACCAAGACAGTTGGTGACAGCGATGGAATTAGAATGCACAGACCTGTATGTCCAGGTTCTCCGGCCAAACTGCCCCACCATTCCTCTCTTGAGAAATGTACCTATAGGTATTGGTTATATAGTTTCTGTTGATGAAACTCTGTTAGGAATGGCTTTGATGGGAAATTTATTTATAGTCAGACAGACTATTATCTTTTTAAATCTGTCTTCTGCAAATCTTCTGGCTGGTCCAAGTTTGTTGAAAGATAAACCTCTCCTGTAGGATCACTGTCTGCAGACTGCAATTTCAAAATTAAAGATCAAGCAATTGTGGTGTTTAGGCAGGAAGCAGAAATTGGAAAACAAGCCTCATTCCTCTAGTCTTAATTTAGCGGCTTGTTTATCAAACTACTTAGTGTCATACAATGGAACTTAAAAACATGTAAATTTACCCTGTTGCTGTAGTGAAATAATCTACACACTAGAAGGCTTAAGTTTTGAAAGTCCAGAGGACAGACAGGAGTTCCAGGTGTGGTTGAGAACTCTCCCATATCATTTAAAGGTGTGGTTTTTAACCGTCTCAGAAGCTGATGAGCTCTTGGCTGCGTTTCTTTGATGTCTGTGGCAGCACTTGCCATTTGAGGGACTGTTTGCCAGAACAGCTCTTTAGGTGTAGAGTGAGGGCAGGGTTTGGTGAGCAGATGTTGGAGCTGTTGGTGCCGTGGCTTCAGTTCTCTCTGGTCGCCCACTGCTGAGTGTGATGGCTGTAGCTGGTCCTCAGCAGGGTGAGGGGGATTTTCAGCTCCTGTGTGAGCAAAGGGAACTGCTCTGAGCAGGGCATGGTGGGAGCTCAGATGCTGTCAGTAAATACTGCTCAAAGTTCAGCAGACGAGCTCTTAAATTAATATTTAACCAGATTACTACATTTTGTCTGCTTCATTAATTTTTTATTAATTTAGGAAAATGCTGTTGATGGACGTAATATTGACAGGTTGTGTTGTTTTGTTTTGGATCCTGGGTTTTTTTTAATATCTTCTGGTAAATGGAAACTTATCTTCCTTATGAACACAAACCATCTAACAAGCCAGATGGGGCAAATGCTCTAATAAGACAACAATTATTAGGGCATGATGCATTAATGTTTTATGTTGTTCATAACTCAGCTTTAAGAGATTAATAATGGAGATGTGAGGGGAATGCTGTCTTAACTGTTTATGATTACGTTAATATTAAGACATAGTGGAGGAGAGGAAATTGCTTTCAGGTAGTTACTCTTATTGTTTGTAGAGAGAGTATTGTGAAGGAAATGTTCTTTCTATCTTCTTCCAATAACTCTTAAGCAGTTCCGCTGAACTGAAGTTATGGGAGCAACCCTCCATGACTAGAAGTCTATGAGAACCTCTTACAACTTAACTTTCTTAAAAAATAATTCTAAAGTTGCCAGAGCTGAAAGTCTTTACCCTCAGATTACTGGGGAGTAAGATTTCCAGAACTTTAATTAATCTTGGAAATTTCACAGTTTCTTCTTCTATGCCTGAAACAAATCCTAAGGCTCAGAACTCTGTTATGATCTGACCCGTGTATTTGTATTTGGCCCGTGCACTCAGATTAGCAAAGCCACTTATAGGTAAGCAGCTGTCCTTTCAAAAGGCAGAAAAAAATGCTTGGAAAGTTTGGAGGTAGTATTTAATCACAAGGATAGGGTGAACAAATGTAGTAAGGAGAAGGAAAAAAGAGATGAGTGGAATTTTATAAAGCTGTTTAGTTGTATGTATAAAAAAATTATTCTGAATGCAGATATTTTTTCTTAGCTCTTTTTTCAATCTTAAGCAACTGCCGAGTAGTCTCCTTTCTTCAAAAAGTCACTGAAACAAAAGTACCTTTTGTAGGAGATGAGAATTCTTTGCTATGTGTTAGGAACCAACTCTTCAAAGTGGTGGTTGTGTCATTTTGTGTCTGTAGGTAGAATGAAAATGTGGTATTCACACTTTTATGGAGTAATTCTGTCTGACCCTCTTCTGTCACAGAGTAAATGTAGCTATGTGGTCTTCACTTGGCTCCATTCTTCTGTGTTGAATTTTTGCTCTCTGCCCCTTCTCTTCAAGTCTTTATCATATTTTCTAATCAGAACCTGAACCTTGTAGCAGTTGAGTTGATCTTGTGAGATGCTGAAGTGAGATAGAAGTTAAGCAATAGAAGTTCACTTATGCAGAATTGCTCCTACTCCCAGCACACCACAAACTTCTTTGTGTCTCCCTCCTGCTCTCGAGTGCCTGCACGGGGACTGTCACTGCTTCCACCCAGCGCGTGAAACACACGACTGTTTATCACAGCCCAGCAGGCAGGATATAGAGATTTTCAAACACCACTACTGCACCCTTATCTCAATAGCACTAATATTATCCCCTGCCAAAACAGACATGATATATTGAAGTATCTGTAACCGTTACAGGATCTCTGCATATTCCTTGAATTTAGCCTGCAGCAAGTCTGTCATCCATGGTGATCCTGATGTTGCAAGAAGCAGCTTAAAAATATCATCAGGGCATTGGTACTGACTTAAAAGCAGCGTAGGCACTACTGACCTGTGAAATGAGACATGTCCATTAAAATAGGCTGCCTGCTTTTCCTCCTTCCTTACTGCTTCTTTATGTGCTGGTAGTAGTCCCCTGTCTTGTTTGCAACCCTCTCTCAGACAGAGGTGGGGTTCAGATCATAGCCACAAAATAGCTAGAATCACAGCTAGGGTTCAAGGTTATCTAATTTTTAAGCAGTTAACAATAGTTAAGAAAATAGGTTCCAATCCACCAAAGTCTGTTTAAGTTTTGAGAAAACTTTCCTTTATTTTCGCTGGCTGGATTAAACCTAACGCCATAGTGTAGGAAAAAGACAAGTCCAATACTGCAAACCTTTTTATGTTTTATTATCTACAGTATTTGTGTACAGCAGTGCTCAATTACACCACAACAGCGCAGAGATCCAATCTTCACAATGTAATGACTTCCTGATGATCTGTCTTTAAATGATAAATGAAAAGAATATGCTGCCTTCTAGCTGCATATACAACAAAGTTTATTGCCACCCAAAATTGTTTTGTATTCCTTGGGTGGGTGGGGAAGTGCAGAAGGAAGGTTAAAACCAGACTTTTTCCTTATCTGTCCTCAGGTTATGTTATCGGGAGATATTTCCAGTGTTGTTCAATCTCCCTGAAATACATCTCCCTGAAATTCAAAGGGGAAAAGTGGCTGTATGGGGTTAATGTTGGGATTTCACAAAAGAGTTTAGATCAAATCAAAACCCTTGGCTATTGGTGAACCACAGGTTCTCCTTGATCATGTAAGTCCTTCCATCACCCACTCCAGCACGGCACTTCTGAAATGCAGAAATCTGTCACTTCTGAGATAAAGCCACTAATCCACCTCTCTCCTTGACACATTCTCTGTTCAGTGGGCAGATTTCTTATATGGATATTTTCTGTCACTTTTGCCAGTACTACCTCTGTGTCATAAGCTGATGGCTTTAACCAGTGATTTTCTGTTTTTCAGACTCAACGCAGAAATCCAAACACCTCTCTGTGAAGTGTTTTCAGAGTTTATCCCCTGCTGAAAGTGTCCTCAAGGTAATGGTTGTGAATGACAGCAGACACATTGTAAACTAAATTTTTGAAAAATGTTTCCTGCTCATCCAAAGAGAGTGAATTCTCTTTGAATTGTGAAATACAGTGAATTCCATAGTCTGCATTATTCCTCTCAGCACCAGCAGCAGTCTTGCTGCCTAAATATCCATAATTGTCTTTGTTCTGATTATTTTGGGTTAATTTTTTTAATCATACTTTCACTTTCCATGCTGTTATGCAAATTTTGCAGTTTCATATCTCTGTGCTATCTTTTCCTCTTTTGCAGTCACCTGATCTCAATATCCTGCTTGAATTTTTCTCTCTGAGAAGTCAACTTGATTGTTGCCTTTAGCTGCTCTTAATTTTTTGCCACATCTGCTCAAGTATTTAGTCTATTTCTCTCTTAAAAATGCATTTGGTGTTCATTGTCATGAGCTTGTGCACATTATTTCTGAAATAGGTCTCAATTTAGTTCCAGTGTGGTTTTTATATAAAACTCATTTTGTGGATTTCAAAAGGATTTCCAGTGTAACGGTTCCTTTTGGGTTCTTTAGTGGAAGGTTTATATGTTCATATCTTTGTGTCTGTGTGTATACGTGTGAATGCATCTGAACACCCACTTCTGTATGCATATGTAAAAATATAGGTGCACGTATCCATGCTTGTATATGTACGCCTGCAACTTTCTCACTACGGTGAGAACAAACCATTCATATGCCTATATCACTGAGTGAGGTTCTCTTTTGAGAAGAGAGGACATTGTGATGACTGTAAGGTTCCTTGTAATCTATTGATCTGCTTCCTGAGCTGTGGTGATAGTTTTGTGCTCTGCAGAATGAACAATATCCGTTGTATTACAGGCTGCAGTCGTGGGGTTTTGAGATTCCTACTGACACGTGCAGCAGTCTGCTTCCCTCTTCTTGGGCTTCTTTTATCGGGAAGTCCTATTATTTGGGAATATAAAAATGTATATGTTATTCAGAGTGCTTTGGCTGCCTGGTGAAAATTCAAGACCTAGGATGTAATCAGGAGTCTTTTCAAGTGCTGGCATTGATTGCCGTTACTGCCTTGCTTAGGTTTGGGTGCAGCAAGATGGTCAATTGCTCACCCTGTCTCACTGGTTTGTAGTCTGCTGTTGTGAGGAATGACTGAGGAGGGGTTTCTCTCTTCCTGTGGCTACCCTAGCGCTTTTTAATTATTTATTTCTCTAGGTGTTTAGAGGCCTGTTTTACAATATGGTGCTTTTTCACAGCAGAAAGATCTTGTCAGCAGAAGATTATGGCACATAGAAACTGGTGACATAAGGGGTTGTGTCTGTCTACAGCTTCCCTTTCCACTTGCAAGTCAGAGATGTGGTGAAAGACCTATTTCTGAGTTTTGAGAGTCGACATGGCAACACTCAAGGATGCTACTTCCATGATTTCACTGTTTGGATAGTTACAGATGATCACAGGGTTGCTCATACATGCAGGTTACACAGAACTGCCAGGTGAAAAATCTGCAGCACATATGTGGCACAGCCAGGCAAAATGTTGTGTTAGAAGACTGAGAAATTTAGACTGATTGTTCCAGAAAAGTAGTAGTCAAATTAGAGAAAATTAACCTACTTGTCAGGGGGAAGATAAAGTCAGAAACGTAGAGAAACATTAAGTTACACTAATTGACAGTGGAAATTCCTAATCCTTTCACCTGACACATTTCATTTTGCCATTGTACGTTGTCCTGTCCCCTTATCCCGATGACTGCCAGCCTCTGGTCCCAAAGGCTCTGGAATTTGTAATGCTAATGCACCACAACCTGCAAGCAAGTTGTTGGATCTGATCTCTCACTTTCTTATCTGAAAGGTCATCAGTCTCTAAGCAGGTCTCAAATATTCAAGTGCACTTTTCAGCTATGAACTCAGGTTTTGTGCATGTGTTAATTATTCAGCACTGATAAGAAGGGGAGAAAAACAACTTGGGAAATTGATGTTTGTATCATAGGTCATCCCTTCAATTGTATTAATTATATTTATTCCTTCAGATCCCTAAATGAATTGGTCAGATTGCTCAAGAGGACAAAAATTTGGAATAAAGAGTTCTATTAGTAGTTTTTTAATAATAAATGTATAAAAAGGAAGGCAATCCAGAATATATGTCCCAAACAACTGGATTAGAATATACAGTAGCAATTCACAGGGGATATTTTTACACACTGTGTATCGATGGGGTGTATTAATCCAGTTTCTTATGAGATGGTAATTATACTTAATGAAAATGTAGCATAAATTTCACCAATTCAAAGCCATATTCTCTGTGGCTTTTTTGTTGAGATCCAGCTAATAGGAGAGCTCAGGGTTTATGCAAAATTGTTACTTCATACCTTTCTTCTTCTTGGGAATTCTTTCTCTGCATCTTGAGTATCACTAAATGTGATCAGTTCAGTTTGAAACTGATGCCTTATTTTCAGTCCCAGAGTTATTTAGGTCCACAAACAACCTTGGAGAGGTCACTTGAGGAAGGGATACTGGGTAGCCAGTTTCTTTTGTCTCTAAAAGTTTCCACTGCTTCGGTCTTGCTTTGCTTCCTCATATAATGCAAAAAAGAACACTTTCAAAAGTGTATATTTGTGGAACTTCTTTAGAAACTTAAAGTACATTGTTTCAGAAACTATTGTAAAAGAGCAGAAAATAATTTAAATACAAATGCAAATATTGAAGTTGGTACCTAGAGGGATTATAAACTAGGATTTTGCCAATCAAGAATACAAGACAAAGCTCCTGTAATTGCTGGTGTCCTGTGAAAACACTGGATGGAAAGAATAAAGAATTACTCAAGTAATTCAGGCTTCTCAGTGGTAATCGATATTTGCTCACTAGTGGTGTTGGGGCTGGTTTTTTCATTTTGTTGTGGGGGTTTAGTTTTTGTTTTTGTTTTTTTTTTTCAGATACATCAAATAGACTGTTTTATAATGATCTTCTTCTAACAGTGCTTAGTGGTGTAGCTTCTATGATAAAGCATTTGTGGGGTTTTTTTGCTCCTCAAAGCTTTTTTCCTGTCTATAAGTCTTTTAGAAAATATCTTATTTCAGTTTAGTTCCTGCAAATTTACTACCATTGTAGCAGGGCATCTACTTTCAAGAAATTTTGATGAGAATACTTCACAGCCAGCTACAACTATTTATAAACTTGAGGTTGTCTTTGATCCTAAATCAGCTTTCAATTACCATTTTAGTTCCACTGGGGAAAAAAAAAAAAGATTTTATCATATCCAGGGTACAGCAAACTTGGGAGGATGGAGATATTTTTAAGGCTCGTGTTACTAATTATAGCTAACTCGTTACCATACATTGTTACTGGCATTCTACAATACTCGTTTCTATAGAACTTGTCCGGCCATTCAGCAGAGTCTAGCATCGGTTCTTTCTTTAGTAATACATGACTTGCTCGATTACTTGAGCTGTGCTTTTTAATAATTGCTAAGATTTGGCTATTGAATACTGTCAGATTTTTCTTTTTGTAAATGTTAATTGAAGAGGGTAAGTGGTTTGGGGGTTTTTTATTTAGCTGGCTGGTGTTCCTCTTGCTCACTGAGTAAACAACAAAAAATCCAACTTGATATTTTAACTTCCCCTATTTTAACCTTTTCATCAGTTCAGGGAAATTAATTGAAATAGTTGTTCTTCTCTCCAGTATTACATCCTGTATTTTAATGCCAAATACATCCTTGTGCCAATGTCTTTAGCAAAACAGAAAAGGGGGCTGTCCTTGTAGCAGAATATTGAGCACTAATGTTATTTTTTGCCAATGGACGTCTAAAAAAAAAAAATGTTTTGAGGAATAGAATCTCTGGGACTCCTGTACCAAAGCCTGCAATGCTTATCACAGCAAGTACTCCATTAAGAGACAGCGTTCTCACATTAAAGTGGAGTCTCCAAACTGTTCACTTTTCTTCCTGTAGTTTTTTTATGCAATAGTGAGGTATCTTTTTCATGTCAGTAGAATGGGAACTTTATGATCAAAGGTTGCATTCACTTAATATTAGTCTCTGTTTTAAGTATAAAGAGAGAGAAGTGAAGTAGAATATGAAAGTCCTATGATGGTACTGTAATCTCTCAAGGTGTTAATCAGAAAGTGCCAGCAGAAATCTTGAAAGAGCAAAATGCAAATAAAGAAAATAGAGAGAGTTGTGTAAAAGTACCGGAGGATTGTGGGATATTTCATGTTCCTATTTTAAGTTCTGGGTAGATTTTTGGGAAAAGATCTTAGAGCAACATTGCTTTGCTGTTACGTTGGATCGCTAGCTGTGCTGCTGCATTTTGACTCTATGTTACTGAACACACCCATTCTTCACCTGCTGATCTAGCAAATATCTATGATAGCGAGACTGAGTGCTAGGCAAAAACATGAATAAATTGATGGTTAGTTGCACAGCAACTTCAGTGTGAGTATTTTTGCATCCAATGTGCATCTGCATTCATGAAGGTGCCGATGTAGGGAAGGGCAGGACGATGTGTTTTTCTAAATCCAGCCAGCAACTTTCACGTGCTTAGAAAGGACGTGTTAAATAAGAAGGAAAAGCATTATATTCTTAATGTAATATTTAAGGTTATTTGCATTTTAATTCTTCTTTTTTAGAAAGCTGCAAGTTTTCTCTAGCAGCAGTTATGTATTTGAATATAAATGTCTTAATATATAAAATCCTCCCCACTTTCTACAAACTGAAGAGTAAACTCTGCTGTAATTATTTGCTCAAAAATCTTCTGTGTATATCTTGGCTGCAAGGCTGGTCATACTCAGGGTTCTTTAGGGAATGTTTACATAAATAGCTTGCTCACATATTTATTTATAATTATGATTTGTGCAAATGCTGAAATAAATATTTTTTCCCCTTACAGTACTGCTATTTCTATTTGAATTAGCAGAAGAATAATTAATGTGTAAATATCCTTCAGCTAATATAGTATAACTTTATACCTTCAAATTTTAGTTCCAGATGAATAACCTTCAGTCGGTGCAGTTTCTTTAAATGTCTAGAAGCTATAGATTGTTGCTTCTGTATGGTTACACCTTGGCCGAAAATGAATGGAAATGAATTCCCACATGCAATTATATTCTTGCCAGTGAAAGAAACCAACAGAAACAAGGAAATACACCCCAGATCTGTAGTGAAGCCGTTGTTTTTTTGGGTGAGGATCTTGTGATTTATCCAAGAGATGTTGTACTGCAGCACAGTGTGGCTTTGAGAGACAGCTCATCATAATCTCTGGGGCCATGACCTAACAGATTAAATAGAACGATGAGTTTGTATTGTCAGAGCAATTCTGTCTAGAGGACAAAACATTTTATTTAGAGGGTAGATTGATGGGATTAAAGCTTTGCATTTATTTCCTTTCCACACTCAAATTTATTGTAAGTTGTTTTTTATTAAACCAGACGCTGTCCTGCTAAAGGAATTATTTTAAGACAGATGATTTCATTTAAATGAATATTGAAGGATCAAAACCCTAAGAATTTACTAGTAAACTCAGTCCCTGCCATTCCTTTGCTCAAAAGCAACTTACATTTTTCTTATTTCATGTTTATTTTAACTTGCAGAGTATTTGGAAGAATTGGAGGCATGTAATTCTGTCTTTTCATTCCTTTTCAGCACTAAATAAACTTGGAATGCTGCAAGGTATAGGAATAATCAGAAATTCAAATGATTCTTAAGTCTGTTTTCTTTAAGTGCTTTTGACAAATGGCACAAATAAATAGTATTTATTATTTGCCATCCTTTTTTGTAGCTACACAGCTCTACAGAATAAACAGATAAATGCACATGAAAGCACACAGCCTTTTCACAAATTTAATTCCTCACTGTAAGAAAATTACCTAAATGTTTAAATAAACAGTTTACACGGAGAGCCTTTTCATTGTCTTTCCCTTTCCCTGTAGCTCTCAGCAGGTGTTTAAATGTTTTATTTTTTTCACTTCAGACTATCAGTGTAAAGGAATACCAAAAAATGTGTTAGTTTTAGATAATCCAAAATTCCCTTTGCTCAGCTTCTTAGTTCATAGTTATCTGTGTGAATTAGAAATCTATTACTGAGTGTTCATTTTTCACCCAAATCTATTCACCAAGCATCAAAACTCATCAGTGAGATGGAGTAATGCCATTTAATTAGTCTTTGATATACAGTTAAATTAGGTCTTAATAAGGGGTAGTGCATCCTAAAATCAATTATCTCGCTCTTCTTAATAAGAGCAACTAATTAGTAGGTAAATCGCCACAGTTCCCCTTTTATCCTACAGTTTTCACAATCTTGTGGAGGAGATTAGGCTGAGGAAATTACTCCCTGATAGCTCTGAGAAATTTTAGGGCATACCTTAGAAAATGTTTTTCTAAACGAACTGCAGTACAGAAAGGAAACAAAAAATAAATGGGAAAAAACTATTTAATTTCTCGATAATTTTGCCCAAATTGCCTGTGTGAGGACCAAAGCAAACAGAAACAAGGCTTTTCCCTGCCTGATGTGCCCTGTTAATGTACAGTGAGTTTCTGCCCTGGCGTTTCTTTCAAAGCCATCATCAGTTACCCAAAATATCTATTTTCTTCATGGAAATTTGTCTGGCTGCTAACAAGGGTTACTTCATGGGCCTTAAGTAGTCTTTACCAAAAATGGTTTTATGTGGAGAATGGCTTTCTTTTAGATGGAATTCCAGAATTCCAAAGCTGAAAACTATGGCCATGCCATACGAAAGCGACACGATGCCCATGGAAGAAGTCAGGTTTTATCCATAGGTACTGAAATTGTTACATGTTTTAAGCAAAAAAGGTGTTGCATTTGAGATTCCAGGCTTTTTGGTAAGACTTCCAGCTTCCTCAAATGAAACGTTCTTCCATTTTTTTAATCTATATTCCCAGTTACAGCAAGCTAACTGCTGGAAGAAACTCGTGGATAAAGGAGAGTATTTTGAGGATGTTCAGGTTTTCTCCACAAGTTTCATCTGTCTCAAAATGCTACTCAGCTTCTACTGACTTTGACAGCCCCTAATTTCGTCCAGTCATGTAGGCCAATACACAGTATTGTATTTATTGTATATTGTATTGCTATAGATTTGTCAAATTTGATGGTGCCTTGTTGATGTTTTGCTTTCAAAACATGGTGTCATTCTCTTTCCNTTTTTTTTTTTTTTTTTAATGTCGTGGTCAAAAGTCTGAAGGGAACTCAAGGACACCCTTGTGATTAATCAGCAAAAGCGGAGGGTTTTTTTCATTCTTTTTCTGCTGCTACTACATCCTGCATATACTAGTCCCTTCGCACTAAACTTCCTTGCCAAGCATGTCAGAGAGATTTTATAACTGTGAAAGTGTGATGTTATTGCTTCAGTTTCCCTTATGCTTATTGTTGCAGCTTTTCTAGACACTTTCTGGTGTTAGTCATTAATGACAACACAGTGCCCCCATTTAGGGAGTGAGAGGTTGCCGTCTGTTCTTTGTTTTTCCTCCCTGCTGCATTACTCATACTTTTTGTGGAAGGAAACGTTCTGCAGGCAACCATTCCTCCCTGAGACACTTGGTGAAACAATGCAGTCTTTGATATCTATTTCCAATTCAAACGCTTATCCCAGCAACTCAGTTCATGATCTTAACAGCGCCAGAAGCTGGGAGAAGCAGTCCTCCTGTTTGACTTTTAACTGGTCTGGGACAGGCAGCGATAGTGGTGAATATCTCACTCTCCAGACAGTAACATTTGCAGCAGCATCTCTGATATTGTGTCAGTGATCTGCTTGTTGGTGATCGGCTTACGCAGCAGAGAACATCAAACCAAACGTGTCCAATTTCCTCCTGTATTCTCTGGATATAACCAACATAGAATGAACACGAAACGTTCCTAAGCCCTAACACAGTGTAGGTACCCATATCTGTGCTCTCTACACGTGCTAATGAAATCAGCACAAACTGGCTGAATGCACCCAGAAAATGCCTGTAGGTAGTGGGATGAGGGGGCCAGGACAACACAAACAAAAACCCCAGTGAACACCATTTTAGACTTGCCTTTGGTACCTCAGATGAATTCTCAAGCATTTTTATCTTTTCTGACCCTCTCAGCAGTGGAAAGTTTAAGATGGGGTGGAGATTTTCATAATCTACTATCCAATCCAGGTGCAGTTTAAGCATCTGTGTTAAACCTACTTCCGCTGATGACCTCATGTTAAGAGGACTGAAGGAAATAAAATGAACTCATAGCATGGTTTCATGGCTGTGTCTTCTATATATGCGTGGGTGTCAAGTTTCTGGATGGACACTAGTGGCAAATTTTAAGCTATTTTAAAAGCATATACTTTTTTTGGTTTTTGTTTAATTGAAGTTGGAATCGTGGATTAAAATCATAGATTGGTTTGTGCTGGAAAAGACCTTAAAAATCATTTAGCTCCAACCCCTCTGCCATGGGCAAGGACACCTTCCACTA
This sequence comes from Mohoua ochrocephala, assembly GCA_013398855.1. Lineage (NCBI taxonomy): Eukaryota > Metazoa > Chordata > Aves > Passeriformes > Acanthizidae > Mohoua > Mohoua ochrocephala. The sequence continues at coordinate 513,604 of VZTA01015052.1, read as the reverse complement.
GAAGTTAGACTAACTTGTAATTAGTAATGAAACACTGGGCAGTTGGGAAAAATCCATTAAGCTTACTCCTAGCATTCTTGTTTGTATGCTGAATTTAGCATGTATGCAAATTCTCTTTAAAAAGTAGAAAAAGTCAACAGGCTTTGAAATACAGCTGGAGAATGCAAAATATCAGAAATCCTTCCCTTGATCTCTGCAGATTAGATGTGGTTCAAAATGGGGACTAAAAGGTCACCACCTCCCACTCTTCCTTTTCCCCAGCTGTACATTTTCTGTGAAGGCCAAGCTGGAGCCCAAAGGGGTCACTGGGGTTTATCTGGGTTTCAGAACCAGCTGTGCCCCACGCCTCAGAAGTGACTTTCTATTACAGTCTTTTCTGATTTGCAACAATAGGTTTGGATCAAACCGCTGTCACAATAAGGATTAACAAGCTATTTAAGTGGTAACAGAAGGTAGTTTTACAGAGTGAAAATGAATGTTAATTGCTAGGTTTTTTTCAATTTATTATGTAGCCCTGACAAAATTGTTGTACCAGTTTTATGGTCTTCTCCGCATCTCTCTCTTTTTCTTGTTTGTCATGGACCTGGTTCAGGTAGGAGTCTTTGTTCTTGCAAAATTTTGAAGGGTTGGTGGTGTGCAAGTTTGAGAAAGTATCTAAGTCAGAATGTTTGCTTTTAAATGAAATTCATTTTTCCTTAATGAAGGCTAGGTGAAGAGAAATAAAAGATATCTTTGTCTTCTTGTCTACTCCCCATTATAATAGCAATGCCTTTTTTTCCCTGCCAAGGGGCATGGTGGACTCATGAAATCACCAGGCAGGACAAAATGTCATCTCCAAAGGCCCTCTTTCTTTGTCTCTCGTTTGACAGCTTTTGTTGCGTGACCCACAGCTCTGGGAAGTGAGGTGGGTTCTCCTCTTCAATTCTATTTGTAAACCGCTGAAGCAATTTTATGTAAAACTGAAAAAATAATGGCTAAAATCGGCAACCTATGTTTGGTGTCAGGAATTATCAACTGAGCAGGTCTGTTCTGTTCCCTGTCATCTTGTCTCCGCAAAGGAGCTCGGACATTTTGCTGCTGTCACATTGCCATGGTCGCATCATGATTTACATCTGCAGCGTGTAAACAACAGCACTGAGAGCTGTTTGACAAGTGGCAGTTTCCCTGGTAAACAAATCAGGGATGCACTTAGAGTGATTAACAGGGACTGCCGGCATTTGAGATGGGGTCGGTGCCTGAAACAGTTTGCCCTAAGCAGATCTTCCTCTTTAGGACTGGTGGAAGAATGAAGAAACAAACAAAAAAATTACCTTGCTTCAGGTGCAATACCTGTGTAAGGTTCATGTTTAATCAGTAGTTTGTATGAAACTTTTGATGGTGGTGTTTGATCCACTGGCATTCTGTGGGTGTTATTGCAAGATCTAAGACCAGGGATCTTTATTGAACAAGATTTTTCTGAGGCAGTCAGTTGTTCTGTTGGGTAAGGAAAGGAACAGAAATGTCAACATGACAATAAAACTTTTGCTGTAGTTATAGCTATGACTGGTTGCGGAAGGAAGAAGAACGGGCAACTTTGACATCAGGTGACAAACTTGCCCTTGGGTACTTATTTTTTTTCCTGTCTTTGATTATTTGTAATATGGATTTCTTCATGCATTCCAAAGGTAACCATCCTCATGTAAGCCTTGTCTGCTGTGATCTTGAGGTAACCTCTCAGAGCCTCAGCCCAGGTGTCAGAGGCCTGTTTTCGAGCAATGCTTTGACTTAAAGAAACATACAGGTGCTAAAGCAAAGAGAAATTTGAAAAATTGGGACAAAATCTCCCTGACGTCAACATGAAATGATCACAGCTGTAACAGTTGTTTGTCATAAACTTTTCAGAATCCCTCTCTTAACCTTACTATAATTCAAATTAAAATGTTATTTAAAACCACCAGGCCTCTTTGTGGCCAGAGACCAGTGACTTTCCTGTCCTTTTCCCTATACGATTTGTTTAATCCTGCATCAGTGCAGTGTGTGTAAAACACCACCAAAGAAAGAACACCATGCCAGTACTTAAAAATAACTTTCTGTTGATATAAATCACTACACAGAGGAATCGGTGATAGAAATAACCTGTCTGGCAGCATCCTGGTGTTTGTTATTCATGAAGGGTTGTTAGTTCATCTAGAAATGTTCTTTGCTAGGTTTGCTGCTTCCCCACACATTACCTGTGTGATTTGTCTTCCTATTCCATATCTTCTCCTCAGTGACAATGAGCTGTGCTGATTTAAAGGCTAAGATTGAGATCAGAACCAAGAGACATCACAGGTTGAATGTTTGTATGTATTCATCTTTTCAGGAAGAATTTGATTCCTGTCCTCCCTCCCTTCTTTGAGATAAAGCCTTCTAGCCCCTCTGGGAGTCTGGGGAAAAACAAAAATGTCAGCAGCTGTACAACAAATTATAAATTTCACCTGAATTTAAAATTTAATTTAAAATAATCTAACCTTGACTTTTTAAATGCTAGAAAGTTTGATGTTTCTTTCTACATGAACATGAATTTACTTTCCACATTGACAGATGGCTATAAATATTCTTTACTCTGTTGGCTGTTAATCATTTTATGTTTCATCTCTGTGCTTTGGGTAAACAGAACCACATAAAACAGTAACTGAAGAGTAACTTTCTTATCCTGTTGCTTCCTTGCTACTGCAGTATTTCATTCCTTGGTAAGTTTTTTTTCCTATTGCTTCTCACTTAGATCTACAGTTTGTCTTCTTCTTTCTTCCTTCTCTTAATTTTACCCTTTTACCTCTCAATTTCTCTTTAATTTTTACAGTCCTCTCCTCAAAACACACCCCTGTACTATTTTGAAAACGAAGCAACATCCTTCTATGTTCTTTTTTCTGCCCCAAGCCATGGGGATTTTCCTCTCTCCAGAGGGAAAGCTCTTTACAACCTGAGCCAAGGGCAGCATGTAGCCATTACAGTAAACTCAAACCTCTTCTCAGCCTCTCTGGCTCTCACGCTGGGGAGGGTAAGTTCAGCAATACACTGCTTTACTCAGCGAAACAATAACTCTTTGCCATGCTGCTCAAGGTCCTTGGCATTGGGGAGGAGGCTGGGGGTGTGCAGGATGGAGGATGCACAGAGCAAAGCTGGGAAGGGAGGTGGCAATGGCAACTCTCGGGTTATTTTTCCACTCTCAGCAGCCTTTTTCCCTTGCGCAAGTGTGTGCTCTACCTACGGCTGCAGCTGTCATACAGCTGGCTAAATGTGTAAATAGTAATTAACTTATCTTGACCCATTGTTCCATTGCAGAAACAGGTTATTTGACAAATGAATGTCAAATACTTTCCCCTAATTCATGAATTGCACTGCTACTGCATGGGAAGTGTTATGACTCTGAAGTTGGAGTTTCACAACAGTGTCATTGTGAGTATCTTACCATCCATTATGGCTGTGATTAATCCTGGCTCAATACTACACACTCACACAAGGAATCCTAGGTTATCACATTTTTTTTCGTTTGGAAACAATATTAAGGATGTGTTGTACATTGACCAGTCCCATTTCATGTCACCAGGACAGTGAAAATACTCCATACAATCCCAATTCCTATTTTAGCCTGAATGTTACCCCTACTGTTGTGGGTAGACTTTCATTTACGGAGAAATACTTATCAGGATAAGTAATTTATTCAGTACTTTTCACTTCACATTACAATTATATTATCTGAAGACAGGATTACATAATGCACTCTCAGATATGAATATGAATTGTTTTGCTGCAAAGTGGTGGATCACGTGTGTGTGCTTTGCCATCAGATGTGGGAAATGTGAAAATAAGTGTAGAAGGGCAAATGTATCAGACATAGAGCTTTTATCTTGCTAAGGAGTTCAGAAAAAATTAATTTTTATTATTGCAGTTCATGTCCTTATTTTGATATAGTTCCATTTCTGTCAGTGGCCAATTTTATCATCCGAGCACTGAACGTGCGCATAGTTTTCTAAATGACAAGTATTTAAAGCTTGATACTCCTTTTCCTTTCCTGAAGACCCCAGTAATGTCATGAAGGATCAAGGGGTTCTGGACAGTTTTCATAGGGAGAAGTGTCACATCAGAAGTTGCTTTCCTTTCCCAGCTTGTGGTGGCCTCTCCCTCAGCCGGGCTCCTGCATCACCAGGAACTCGGAGACGAGTTTTGCTGCCATCGATTTCGCATTAGCTGCACGACAGTAATACGTTAAGCTTTCCAGGCTTCTGCTTTTTTTCTTTTGAGTACAGATGCAGATTACACATCTCTCCCTTCTCTTGTGCTTACAGTCTGCTGCAAAGAAGGGGGAAACACACTCCAACTAGTCATGAGCTAAAAGCTTCTGTCACAGCAAAGTACTTTTTAACCTGTCTGTACATACCCAAACTGAGAGAGGAAACTCTTCAGTCTTCCAGTTCTGATGACTTTGAATCATTTATTTGCTGAAGCTCTTTGTGTCTGCCTGTCCTGCATTGCCTATTTCATTTTGAGGGCATTCTGGTAACAAGGAATCAATCTATCATCACTGTGAGCTGTGTGCAGTGCGGCTCCTTTGTGTGACCAAGTGTTGTTGTTTATTCCTGTTCCAGTAATCTTTAGGCTATCATTGTGTTTAAAGAGGTTTTTACCCAAAGGGGAATTACAGTCTCATATTATAAGGCTCATTTGGGTCCTGATCCAAGGGAAATTATTATTCAGATGCTCTAAAGAACTGACAGATGTGACAGTATTGCTGTCCTCACTCGTACAAAGTAATTTTCATATATTTGCCCCCTGACCTTTGTCTTTATCATTGATGTTGGATTTATCCTTGCCAGCTGCCCTGTCTGGAGTTCTCAGCTTCCTTTAAATGTTGCTTGACATTTTGTCCATTCCTTAACTGAGTCTGAAAGGTCAGGGACTACTAACATATTTAAGGTAATATTCTCCATATTTTTGGGTCAGAATTTTTCCTTTTTTCCACTTTTGTTAGTACAGGATTTAGTGAGACAAAATCAGATACTGCCTCAGCACAGATAACCCTGTATACTCAAATAGGAAACAAATGCCTGTGAACTAAAACAGGTATGAAATTATGATTTGAATACTAGGGGTTTATTTCCTTTCATTGTTTGAGACATAGGTGATCACATTTCCAATTCTGTTTGCACAGCCATGAAAACAAAACAACTTCTGTTTCCTTCATGCAAGTTTCAATCTTGCACAGCTGTTGTGTAGGAGAGTCTAAGAAATAAAACCATCCACTTTGTGAACTTGCAATACCACGTGTGGAAAGGAAGCAGGTTCTGTCCTGCGCTAGGCTGTGGATTTTGTTTGTTTTACAAAATTAACAACATGGGCAGATCTCTGTCTTGAGTGAATTTGTACATTCATTCTAAACTTACCTCTTGTTTAGGTCAACACCATATGAGAGTTTTAAATTTTTTTAAAAATTATTATTATTTCTTTACTCACACATTAAGCACAAAAATACTTCTTTTATTAACTATGGGTTTTATATTCAGCTCAGAAATGCAAATATTGTTATGAGTGAAATGAAGAGAAATTATATTTTCTATAAAGTCTTAAACACAACATTATTCTTATTGTTTGTGCAACACATTTATGCAAAACCTGGATATTTAAAATAATTTAACCATATTTCTTCTGTTTATTAGTCTGGAAAGAAATAATCTATAATTAAGTAGAGCACTTAATTTAAATATCTCACCTTTAAAAATCAATTTAAAGTCCATTACTACTGGTTGCTTTTTGGCTTGGTTTTGTTGGGGTTGTTTTTGATGATTGGATTTCAGCAACCTTGACAACTATTCCAAAGAAGTCTGCCCATTTTAAGCTGCTAAATTTTATGCTCAGGTCTACATACGATACTGTTTTCTGTATATTCTGTTGTGGAATGTAGCTACAAACTATGAAAGAGAAGCTGCATTTCCCCAATAATTTTAACTGCATGGCAGGTTTCTTCCACAGTTTTCATGCAAAAAGTCATAATAATTAAAGTCCATAACTTAGCGCCCTTCCTATGCAAGCCTTGCCGTCTCAGATTATTAAAGCAAGGATACGAGGGACTGAGTATTTGCTGTGGGATCATTTCCCATAGGATGTGGGAAGATTTCTCCTTTCATTAGTCAGTAACACCGTTTGTAGGAAATAAGTGAATTAATGTCCATTAGCAATTAGCAGATTTTGAATCTTTAGATATCCACATCAGTGATATCAAGCTTCTTCAGTATAATAAAGAAACAGATGCATAGTATTCGCATAATCAGCAGTAATCATGCCAACAATTAGTTTAAATTTTTTTTAATATCTTTTCAATGGGTTAGTTTGGCTTTAGGTTTCTTTATGAGGTGGGAATATTCTACCGTGTAAATCTAAATATGTAGATAAAATTATGCTGAGCAATGAGGAACAGTATCTCTCATGTCACTGTAATGAAAGCAACAATAAATTCTACTTGCCCCTTCTGACTGGCTGTAATTACAGCACTGGCTGCAATTCATTTGAAGAAAATTGTTTTGGGTGTTTTACCAATATAAATTATGACAAAAATATTTATGAAACTACTTAAGCAGCTTGTCAAAAATGTGCCTCCTCTGATAAAGAGAAAGAAATGCTGTTACAGAGTTCACATGGTGATTTTTAGGCGCTTCCTTTTCAGCATCCCTGTTCAGGAATTTAAAAAAAAGGTTATTTGTTGCTTTGTTTATCTTGTCAAAAGATTATCTTAGTAAAATTTCATAATGAACATAGAAAAGTTCATCAGGGGAAAATGAAAACTCATACAACTGAGAGGAAATGACTGTCGAGTAACAGCACTGAGAGACCTTGAGGCGATAGTGGGAGAACAAATGAGATGTTAATCTGCGCTGAGATAGCTGAGAAGTGGCCAGTGCTACCATAAGCAGCACATATAAAGTGTTCTCAGTTTGGGGCAGGGGAAGAACCCTTTCAGTTTGAGCTCATGAAATAATAAACTCAAGATACCACATTACTGATAAGTCTGATCAATTATAATCTGCTTAGAGAAAAGCACGGTAGATAAGGGAGCTAGAATCAGATTTAAAGAACAACAATGCTTGGGAAATAGCAGTTTCATCTGACATTTTAAGGGATGTATTGTTCATCTACTCAACTACACTGCAATAAAACAACAAGCTTTGTTATTACAGCATGAAGATGCTGAAGGCCACATTTTTCTAAACTTTATGGGCAGACAGTTTCTTTGAGATGTATAAGATGAGCTGCATGATATATTCCATTTTCACACAGTGCCCTCAGAGTGCAGTTACACGGACAGAATCAGATTTAAAGAACAACAATGTTATGGTTTGAAAACGACACCTTCGTATTTTAAAAGGGACTAAACATTCATTTAACGTTGACTATCTGGGCAACTTACCTGGTTTTGTTCAGAAGAAAGCAAATGGAAACTGCAATGAAGGCAACTCAGATCACACACACACACACATATATATTTTACGTACACTAAAACTAATGTTAAACTAATGATCACTCTTCCTACATGTGATATGTATTTTGTGCCCTTGTTGGAAATTAAATTTTTCAAAGTTCCAGGGAACTGTATCCTCCAAAGGAATAGGCACAAACAAACCCTTAAACTTGAATCCATAAAAATAAAAAAATTATAGTAATTACACCACTGAGAGTATTTTGAATGTCCTAATAAAAAACTTGAAAGATAGGGACAATAAGCATAGTTGTTACTCAGAAAAGAAAATATTTCTATTATCTTCTACCAACAATCTCTTGAAGGTAACATTGATTTTTCCATGCTATTAACAAGAAGATTTAATCTCTTGGCACCATCTCTGGTAACTTGTTGGGCATTTCATCAAGCAGTAGATATAAAAGTGGATCTATTTGACTCAGTTGGTCATGTCCCATGTTTGACACACAGTGTTTGAGTTGCCTAGTGCGTTTCATTAATTATGTTCATTGTAATCCAGCAGTAGCAAACAGAAAGCATATTCACAGGGAATTCAACTTCAGCTGGAGTACCATAAGCTGTTAGGTAAATGAAAACAACAGAGTTCAGGAAACATTAAAAATGTAGCTGTCAATTCAAGTTCTGTTCATCACAGAAAAATGAAGACTAACGAAACTGAGGGAAAGGATGACGAATACGAGTATATCCATTTTAGAAGTCATCCAAAAAAGCTCCCACTCAGTAATTTCAAGAGTGATTGAAAAAAGTATATATAGTTCAGCAGAAATGAAGGTGGTGGTAGCATTGTTTGGATAATTGGTTATGTCAGATATGAGGGGACTGTATCTATAAGATGCTGTAAGCATGAATTATACCTTTGATTTTTTTTTCCTCTATCAATGCTCCTGAAAACGAAAAGGAAATGAAAATCTTAAGAAAAAGAAAGTATGAAAAGCCCCATTATACTATGTGAAAATATATTCTTGTATAAAAACTTGTCATACAAGAAGCAAAAGGGCACAGGTTTCCCTTCTCTGTTTGCTGAAGTGATGTGTAAAGCTGTAAGATTAACCAGTAAGCAGAACAGTTTATAGAAATCATTACAGACATAGGCGCTTCTTACAAAAATACTTGTTCAAAACAAGCTTGTTATATAAAACAGGCTTGTTAGGAACAGAGGGACTGTTTGTCAGGCTTTGTCAGAAAAGGACCAAGACAGCAAATAAACTCCGTGTTCACACCATTCTTATAGGAACATGCTTTATCTAAGTTTGAATTTACACTTTTTGAAAATGTGAATTCTGATAGCATAGAAGAAAAGGTGGTAGCAAACACTGGAAATAAAGATCCAAATAGCATCTTACAGTTTTAAATTGCATCTTTCACACTGAAATGTGTTGAATGGGTTGTAGAACTAGCAATCCCATTCTGACCTTTCTTCTTTCACCTAGCGTTTTTCTGTCTCTGGTGTGTTTCATTGAATTTCTTTTCAATATCAATCATAGCCGAAACAAATAAGGCAGTTAATATCTCAGCACTCTTCCCTCTTCTTCCTCACTCCTTTCAAAAAGGCAGTTCTGGTCCAGATCTACAAGCCAGTTTGGGACTTGTCTTTTTGACTGTTACATTAAAATCTCACAGTATCTCCCTCAACAGAATATATCTACCCGATTTACTTCATCTTCATTGACATCATCTTTACTGATACAGCATTCTTCGACTTGGTTTCTCTTCAGTCTCTAATAAATGCAACAAGTGACTTGTCTGACCTGGCAATTTGTTAATATTATCTAAGTTATTCAGCTCTTAAGCTGTGTGATAGCAAACCCAGCCTCAGTTCTGTGTTGTTCATGTAATTTTTTTTTCCTTGAACCTGCCCCACCTTCCTGCATGAAACTTTCTTTTTGTTAGTTTCATTTGTTCCTGAAGTTCTGTCCATTATCTTCTCTTTTTGAGATCCTCAGTACAAAGGACCACTTCTTTCTGAATCTCTGGACAATGCCACCCAGATTTTAACGTAGACAAAAGCTGAGTATGAAGAATTCCAGTCTCAACAGCTCTGGTGCCTTTGCCAGTTTAAGACAGAAAAGTGAAGAAGGAGGTTGTTTCCTTATAGAAAGGTTCTCTGTTCTGTACAGAAGTGTTTTCGGATAGCGTATCATGTCCTGAGCACCAACTTCTCATATCTCATTTCTATGCCAATGCAGTGGAATTTAACTTTTTTCAGTTTAGCCATTAAGCCCCTGGGGAAAAAAAAAAAAAGAAGAGAGTAGAGCAACTCAAACTGATCTTTTGCACATTTATCAAAATAAAATATTTAAAATTTATGCAGATCGAAATTGGATAAATCAGTTTCAGAATTTCCAATGAAAACAAAGGAATGGCAGCAGACTGCATTTAAGTCTTCCAGAAAGCCTGCCTTTCTCTAAACAGTTTGAGGAATCATGAAGGAAAAAGTCTCGAATTCAACACCCTTTTGTCGCTATTCCATTGATCCAGAGACGCTGTAGTTAGCTTTAAACACCCTTTACTTTCTTATAGTTTTCAGCTATTATATCCATGTTAATTACTTCTTGAAAGAGGTAAGGGTAAGATGGGGTGGGCTGAAACAGGCAAGGTTTGGGTTATAGCTGTTGAGGAGCCGATTTGAATGTGGGATCAGCAATCCTTTCCACCCTCGTCTCTTTGAGGTTCGGATTCGCATGCGCGCACACTCCCTGTCATCTTCCACATCGAGCCCAAGGGGTCTTAAACAATGTCTTAGGTAACATACTAAGCATTTAATTTTCTTTAGAAGAACCCAATTATGCTAGAAATTAATAATTAAAAATTATAAATAGAATAAAGAAGAAAACATGAATATTATGTCCTACGGCGACATTTTTCAGCATGATGTGTGGGGAATTAGGTGCAAAAATCCCATTTATGTTAATGGATCTTGCGTGTCTAATTCCTCATATAGTACAGTGCAAATTTACCCCCTGGTGTCTTTGATGGTACAGAGGACCAGCACAGAGGGGGAGAAGAGTGATTTATTTGATGATCTGTCAATCATAATGGCAACCACAGAAAATTGCAAAGCTGATTTTAACCTCTCTAGAAACAGCTAGTTAGACCATATGCTTTTTTTCTCTTGCCAGATGTCATCATTCATCAATTTCTCATTAAGAAAATGGCACTCAAAAAAAAAAAATAAAAGGGGTATAGCTTNTTTTTTTTTTTTTTTTTTTTTTTTTTTTTTTTTTTTAAAGTCCAGAAAATCAGACTGTAAAACCCAGGATGAGGTAACCTTTTTCAGAAATGGAAGTGCTCTATGCCCTGTAAGTTTTGCAACTACAGTTCAGTCTGAAGTGCTTGAACCTGTCGTGTAGTTTGTTAAAAAGGTTTTACATATTTACAATATTTCCAAAATCAGAGACCATTAAAAAAATCCATTTATTCTGGTGATCCTTAATCCTGCAGAGTAATCTAGATATTCAGGGTACCATCTGAAGTTTACATTTTCTTTCAGTGTCATTGACCTTGAGGTCACAGACACCTACTTAAGCTCATTCAACCCATGTGGGTAATAGGGGTCTCCTCTGCCTGCTGTTATGTGTTTGGTATTTTAAAATGAAGCAGCCAATAAACAAAAATCACTGACAGGTAACAAAGATGTTAACATCAGAATAAGCCATTAATTGTTCTTATTTTCTTGAAGGCTGACACAAGTCAGTGTACAAAGAAAGCTTTACAGCTAAGTACGTTGTCATTTTTACTTCTACACTGGTTAAATTTAAATATAGTTAAATAGGGGTTTTTCCCCTCTCTCTCTCTTTTTTTTTTTTTTCAAATATATGCTTAAAGCATCCTAGAGAGCCGTAGGACATCATTTTCCAAATATGACATACCCTCACTTCTAAATAACATCAACATGTTGTAAGTGTTTGGTAGGCTGCCATTAAACAGCTGTTTTGTTATTAATATTTTATTGCCCTACGTTTTCCAAGATATTTTGACACTTGCTATTATTTCAAATGCAGCTTTTCTTGGAGTTTTTAATGGTTTGTGTATATCTCTAGACAGTTTCAAGAACTTGAAGCTGTCATAACATGTTAAGTAGGCAAATCAGCTAACACAGTAGTTTCAAGAAAGATAATTTTCTTTGCATAACTTCAATCTGCATCATTTTGCATGACTTATTAACAGGAGCTGACTCATTGACAAACAAGGCATATAGCTTATGGAATTGAGAATGGTTCAGAGTAAATGTCTTCAAAAAGCTAAGCACTGATCAAAATACTGAATTTTCTATTGCTGACAGACAGTTCAAAATGTGCAGAGGCTGCTTGTGGTTAAGATTTCATTGGGAAGCTTTCCACGAGTATATTACAGTTTTGATATGTATAAAATATTTATCTCTACAACTGTCAGGCCTTTATGCATGCAACCTCACTCAGTGCTTGAAATCTAAATTTCTAAAGGCCATATATGGGACTGTAGTTGCTTCAAGGTTTTAATTTTCTTTATTTTAATTTACTCTTTCCATTCCTGGAGTAAGTGGGACAGTGAAGGTCAGAGTAATGGTGAAAATAGACAGTTGTGACTTTTTATTCCTATAACCAGATCCTGTGCATCTGGTCAAAAACGTACGCTGTCATTACATTGCATTGCCATTAACCTGTGCCCGTCTCCTGCTTAACACCCTTCCCAGGCTACGAGAGAATTCACAGCCTGTCAGAGCTTCAGGCTGAGTCTCTTCCAAAGACTGCTGATTGCTCTGACTGTGTGTGGTGATTGGGTTTCTGATATGAACTGCTATCACAAAGCAGAATACCAAATTCTGTTTGTTTAGGAGCTTGTGTTAGACAAAACATCTGTCCTAGAGGTGAAAGGATTAATGTTTTATCTACTGAAGCAGGCCTCAGTCTTACCTCTTTTATAAAATGAATCACAAAGCCAGTAAAGACCGAATAGTGTTTTCACTTCTTGTGCTTTATAGCAAAACAAAAGTTAGCAAGAACTGTTGCTGCTCTTTTCTGTCTGGTTGTTTGTCAGGTGCTGTGATAGCGACTTCAGAAGAGTAACTGACTCTCCTCTCCACTGCAGCAGATGGTGGTTGTTTTGAAGCTTCATACGAAGCTTTAGGAGCAACTATCCTAAATCTGCGTTTGAGACTTTTCATGAAAAGCAAAGAAAAAGCTGTCTGCATCCTTTGAATGCAGTTAAGAAGGTAAAAGTTGATGCTAAATATCGGTCCTTTTTCAAGTAAAAGTCTGTATTAATTTCAAAGAAATTGTGCAGAAGTAAAGTCTTGAAGATTGAATTTTTAGCAAATAAAGATTTTGATATTTAAATCTTTCTAACTGTCATTTTGCTTAGTAGAAAGGAAGCAGCTCTTCCCACTAAATAAGATTTATCAGGAGGACTGAAGTTTAAAAAATACAAATGAATACATTTGACTTTTTAAATATTTGAAGAACTAACATGACTTAAACTGTCTGCATGATGACACTTTGACTAAAGAGAGGTTATCATTTCCATGTGCGTGCATTACAAGAACACACACGGTTTTTCCCTGCTGTCTGGGTGCAGTGCGCTGCCCCAGTGACACAAAAAACAACCCTTTGGATATTGAGCAATTGAAGGGGTTTTTGTTATAAAAGTTCTGTGCAAGCCCTAGAGTGGAAAGCATTCTTTAAGGAGGAGAAGAGTGATTATGGTACTGCCCCACTCAGTAATCCCCAGAGCCAGAGAGGGCCCTTGCAGCCATCAGTCGCTGCACCGGGTGTGGGCTGGGCTGGGCTGAGTCTCAGTCCTCCTCAGAGTCATGCACAGCTCGCAGTCCAGTCTCCTCTGCCATCCCCCATGTCTGACCCAGAGCCCAAGAATGCCGAGAAGTCAACTGTGTGATGGGAAATGGGAATTATAAAACTGATGTGAACGTCCAGAGCCGCATGTGAGGTTCTGAGTGCCTGTAGAAGCGGCTCAGGTACAAGGTTCTGAGTGGCAGCATTAGATTGCTCTTGTGGTCCAGGTGCAGCTGCAGCAGGGGTGGCCTCGTGCTGACCTGGGCAGTGACACGAGCCTGGTTTGATCTGCTGGCTCATTGAGGCTTTTGATTCAGGATATGATGTGTTGTGTTCTGTAGTGTGACTGTTACCGTGCTGCTTTCTGAGGACACCTGCAGTTTGTTTGCTTTTAAAGAGCTATTTGGCTTTTATTTTGTGTCCCTGCATTTTTATAGTTTGTATTGTAGGTGAGTAGGATATCTGTTGTCATTTTGATCCTTGAGCATTTTATGAATTAAATCATTATTAAATGGAGTAGGCAAGAAGAGAGAAAAGGAGAAGAAACACAGTTTACTTAAAAGCAACATGTCAGGCTCATTTAGAAACATTTCCCGGGCTTTTACTAATCCACTTACAGGCATAGCATGTTGGCTCAGTGGAGAAATTGTGCATTCTGCTACCCCCCTATTCCTAAGGGATTCACCCCATCGGTGATGTTGAGGTCAGTGCTTCATTTTGGTGTCGAGAGGTAAGCATCTGTATTTTTATTTATTTCTCTTTTGTTCTCATAAGCGAGGAAAAAAACCCTCAAGTTTCCGATGGCTGTCAGCAAACCAGTTCAAGTTATGTGTGTAGCTTTCTGCCTGAATACAGGGACAGAGAAGACTCCAGTTAGTCAAGTTACTTCTCTGTTAGATCTTCATTTGAACAGAAATTTCATCTGAATTTGATTTTGTGAAATTTATGAATCAACTGCCTCATTAAAACAATTTCTGAAAATTGGGAGGGCAAAGAAAAGGAATAACAGCAGCAGTATGCTCTTTTCCTGGAATTAGACGTGCAGAGCAGATGAACATCTCACAGATATATATGCAGCAGTCTATGGAACAAAGAACAGTAGACTTTAAGTACTGCTATGTAATTTTGATGTCCCATTCATTCCACTTACTTGCCATTCCCCACACCTAGAAATGCATAATCTCTACACAGAGATTAAAGCAGAATCAATACAAAGCAAATAGAATGGCCATTTTCATCTTTTATCCCAACTCTTTTCCGTTCTACGCTAATTTCAATGAATCACTTCTGAAACCACTTCTGAAATTATGTTCTTGAAAGCAAGAGAAATTTTTCCTCTCATATTATTTTCTGAAGTCCATTGTTCTGGGGAGGTGGAGGATTCAAAATGCTACAAAGGAAAATACCACACCACAAATTGTACATAGGTGTAATAACCTTGATTGATTATTTTTTTTTCTTTTACTGCATTTTAGCTAGAGATATGGGGGCCTGGAGCATAAAGATGACTTGATATTCTATCATCAGTGACTTTTGAGAAACTTTGAACAAATGTATCTATTCTTGCTATCAATTTAGACTGTTTTGTGATGTGAATTACTTCTGACTGGAGTTTTGAGTTTTAAAAAGTCCTTTGACGTGAGAAATCCAGACGCCAAGGGTGATGAAGCATTCTCTTCTAATAAATAATGAAGGCATTTCTGTGGCTTGTTTACAGAGTAGTAGCTGCCCATTCACACTGGACATTTTATCTGAGGGTCATGATCACCAGAAGTGTTCCAAGCACTTATGAAGTGTTAGCTGCAGTCAAGAGTAATTCATTTCCTCCTGTGTCAGCAGTGGTTTAATTCCTCTAAGGAGGGAAGAGAAAAACACTGGAAATGTTTACTATTTTTAATTGCTCTCTGCAGTTGAATTACTTGTAGATGGAACAGTGTAAATATGAGTTGACTGACTCAGAGCCGTGTTTTGCTGCCTAGCACTGGGGGGACTGGATTCACATAAAGACAAACCAAAATGAGAAACAGCAAAGGAACCTGGATACACAAGCTGTTTTTAACAGGGCCTATCACCGAGCCATGGTTTGAGACACTTTCTGAACACATCAGCTTCGGGCATAGCTTGAGTAACGTTACGTCAGTCTTCTCTTTCTGTGTTGGGGATCGAGACCCTGTGGCTGTGACCTGTCCCTGGTGCTCTCTGCAGGCCCCTTCCAGGATTGTCACCTGCTGCCGGAGCCGTGGCTCCCTTGTGCACAGGGGGACTATCTCAAATGTCGGCTCCGGATCTCAGCGCACACCAGCTTAGATTAAGTGACTCTTAGGGTGCCCAGGCCTGGAACAGTCCTGCCTTCCTTTTTTTCTGCCTTTAAACTGCATTTTTACCCTTTCTGTGTAGTGACAATCTAGTGACTGGATGTGGAGAGAATTTAGGGCATGGATATAATGAAAGAATTGCTGGGGAGAGAGGCTGTGTGATGAGGAGGATGAACTAGATCACTGCGTGTTTGTTTAAGCACAGAAGTAGCCCAAGGGAAGGGCACAAACAGGGAGGGTGTTCTGGTGGAATCCTCACTTAAATTGACCAAAACCACTGTGCAATCTCATGCTCAGCATGTCAGTCCTCATATGCATCAGCACAATTCATTCTTGGAGACTCAAGGGTAATGCAAGGACAGAGCTGAGGTTCACCCCTTAAGGAGCCGAATATCATTTCACACTATCCAATGTTTAATTACCACCTGCAGATTAACATTTTCCAATAAAGAGCCCAGGAATGAACTGCAATCCCAGTCTTGAGCATAGTGAGTGCATTGCTTAGAGAAGCAAAGCTGTTACGGCCAGAGAACACGAATCCCCTGAGAAAATGAATCTCGGGCTAAACTGTAAGCTACAAGAATAAACCAGCAAAGCTGATTTGGGTGAATGTTATAAATAAATAAATAAATCTTCATTTCTAATTTGCATGAGGGATTAATAAAAAAACAAAACCAAAACAAACAACTTAAAAAAGATGAAGCATAGATGCAATTTTATATCTCGGGATTATAAAATAAAATACACAATGGATATTCATCTAAAATTTTGCTTGCATAAGGTCATTCAGTGCTGTGTAATCCCTTCCAACCCACATAATCGTAACTGTGGAAATACCATACTCACAGGGCCAAGATATGCAAGCTAATGTTCAGATCTCTTATATATGTTCCAATAATGCATTTAATTGAGAGTATGGTTAAGTCCTCTTTTATTTTCTGTTTTTTCCACCTTTTTTTTTTTTTTAAACAAAGCAAGCCAACAGTCTTTGCAGGACTCTAGGGATGCATGATACAAATGAAAGTGTAGGTTTAAATGTCCCTCCACTGCAAGAGACATACTGTTCTTTCAAGTCTCTGTGTGGATTGATCTTTGAAGGACAATATGAAAAATTTTGTTTTTAAATGCTTTATTTTCATCCTAAATTAACTTCTTCTTCTCTAACTCCTCTTGACTATTGAATGAACCCAAGGGTAAAATGCAGATTCTGTTTTAATCTTATTTTGCATAATACATTTGCACATTGTGAGTCATGGTACCCAGAAGGAAAGAAGCAGTGTTTAATTATATAATTCTAGAATTCTTTCTGCTAACTTTAATATTTTGATTCCATTCATTTGTAGCATGTTAACAACAAAGCCATGTTTTGAGATATGTGTGGGCTAATAGGCACTTTCACTTTGAAGAATACTGGTGTTAAGTGGTTTTCGTCTTTCAAAAATGCTGTGCAATTTTTGTTTATTTTTGTTGCAGGCAGACAACAGAAATGACTATAAATATACTTGTGGGTTTTAAACAAAATTGTGCCTGCATATACATATTTGTTGTGTGTGAGATCTCTGTGGCAGGCAAGATTTCTTGACACAGATACAGTCGATCTTTGGTTTAATCAGATTTTGAACAAGTACAAAGTTTGAAGCTGTATGAATGCTTCTCTTTAAAGCTTCCCCTATTTCAGAATAGCCAGTGCTGGTGAAGTGCCTTCACTGCAATATTTGATGAGGTGCAGAACGGTGTTCAGCCTGTGCTGGAGGCTGAGCGTGCCTGGTGCCTCACGTGCTCTTTCTTTGGTAGCATAAATGCAAAGACTGATGTGACTGATGTGATACAAGATGGATTGCTGAGGTTGGTGGGACTTCTGTCCAGTAAACACTGCATCTGAAAAAGCTGACTCGGTAAAAGCATAAGGACTTGCCCAGTATGGTCAGGGTTCTTTATGCGTGTCTGTGCCTAAGTTTAAATGTGCTTCTTACAAGCCCTGAAACTGAAAATATCTAAATTTTGTTCTGTTTCTTGGTGCATTTGGTGAGTGTTCTCTACGTCCAGGTTGCATACAGCTTTGAACAACTTCTAACTGCTCTGAAGTAGAAGCTCTGAAACACTTTGCTGAATTGAATCCTTTGTGTCTGGGGTTCTCTCACACACGAGGGGGTGTGTGTGTATGAAATTAAAAAGAAAGTTATTTGGCACAGTATGCTGCATTTCAATTTAGCAAGGATCTAAAGAGTTACTGTAGTCTGATTTATTGTAGAGGCTCTGAAAAACGAGGTTTATATTGTCTTGAGCTATTTCAATGGTGTTGCTGGCATGACACTATAATCCAAAGGACAGAATATCAATCAAGCTAGGATGTACAGGAATGTAAACAAGCTTTAGAAAAAGCATCCAACAGTTTGTTAAATAGACCACAACAAAACAAGTCCATTATCATTGCAAAAATAGCTCTGAACTTAGTATGTCTAATTATCTGAATAGCTTGGAAAAAACATAATTAATCCATCAGCAGTATATGGTATTCTAATTCTGATACTGGATGGTGAGTTTTGTGATTATTCATATTTTTGTCCATATATTGGCATCTCCTAAAGATGAATAAACATAAGATTTTTCTTTTTTTTCTCCTCGTGGTATTCTTATTCTGGCAGAGTTTAGGAATGTAGTTCAAATCCCAAGATACCTTTTGTTTTATTAATACCAAATGTTCTTTTTCTTTAATATTGAGGAATGAGATTTTTCTTTTCATTAATCTAATATTGTTACCATTTTGGGAAGCCTTCTCAGATTATGTTTTGCTGCCTCACCTAACACACCTGTGTGTTGGATGCTTCAAAGTAATATATTTTATTTACATTTCAGTCATGCTAAGTGAGCCCACAGATGCTCCAGTGATTTGTGCAGGGCTACCCAGTGCACTGCTGGTTTCTGTGGAATGTGGGTTGTGTTATAAGGAGTTGAATGTGCTCCTTTGCAAAACTGGGGGGGAATGTGAAGGCATTGACCCTCCAGCTGGTTAACCCAGTTCCAAGGTCTCTGGGTATTTGCGGGCGGAGCAGGTGATGAAGCTCTTAAATCACTGCGGCATCTGCAGCTGGAGCTGGGGGGGGGTCAGTTTGCAGCTCGCTCTGGGAAGGTATGATGTCTTTTCAGAGAGTCTGTATGGTTTCCAGGACCAGAAATTGTTTGTTAGATTTATATGTACACAGCCATTAAGCCTCTTTGTAAGTCCTTTTAAATCTGGTTTGTATTCCAGGTGGTACATTTTTTACCATTTGCTCTTTCTGTTTGCTGTCTTTTCGCACAGATAGTACTGAAATACTCTGATCTCTTAAAACACAAACAAATGTCTTTGGAGTTTGCAAATCAAATAATATTGGGGAAGAAATCAATATTTATGTTTCTCCAAGTTACAAAAAGTGTCAGTCAAACCAATGCTGAAAAGTAGTTTTGAACGCTTTCTTCCATTTGTATTTTATACAATGCCCCTTTCTTGGCCTCTACCACACCTGTTACTGAATCTCATTTTACTAATGGCACTAAGTGAGCACAAGTGAAAGTATTACAGAAGTTTATGCAAATGTTGGTGTAAATATATTAGCATTCACTTCACATTTGGCATTCATTACTTCAATTTGGCTTACCACCTCTGTATCTTCCACCACTTCCATCTTCCGATACGACTGGCTCTGCTCTGTTTCCCCTGAGGTGCGCAAATTTCAGAGCCCTCGGCACTGTGTGGCGTATAATGGATAGACAGTTCAGGAGAGCAACAGCTCAACAAGATTCAGCCTCTCCAAAATCAGCCAGCCATGGAGCTGTGTGTGGTGATGACACTTCATCTCAGCAAAGTGTTTTCCTGGTGGTTTACAGCTCTCATATCAGTAGGAGCCTTATCTAATTGCTCTGCTCCGAGTATCTGCATGCGTATCTATTTCTTTCACCCAAATACTTGCACTAATGGCCAAGTCCCTCTGTTTCTCAGTGGCTGAGACAACTGCACACTTTTGCCCTTTGCTGCTTGTCTGATTTGTTTTCCTGAGAGCTTCCTGGCTGTTGTGTATAAGATATCTTCAAGTCACAAACTTCTGAGAGGACTGTGAATTTGTTGAGGTCATTAACATTAATACAAGCTTTTTAAATTTTATGGTATCAGGATAGTTCCCTCTTCTTTTCCTTTTATTTCTTTTCCTTTTTATCCTTTTCCCTATTCCCTTTTTACTTCCACCCCTCTTTTTTTTTTCTCCTTTTCCTATTTTGTTTTTGCCTTTCTAGAAACAGCATCCTTCCTTGAATTTCTGACGTGTCCTTTTTGTTGTCACTGTAAGTATGACAAGGGCGATCATAAAACGGAAACCTGTACTGTGAACTGATTGGAAAAGTTAAACAACTTTCTTGATAATGAAGCAAACCTTGGCATTTTTTTAATCTGGAGTACTCTGTTAATAACTGACTTGAAGTTAGCCTGAATTTTGGAATAGAAAACCGTGTATTTCACTGAATATATTCCTGAGGGACTTGAGTCTGTTCTCCATTGCTGATATTCTCAACGCATTATCTGACTCTTGTTTCAACCTGTGGGTGATGTCCTGGCCCCAAAGCAATTAATTCAGGCACACAGCATTTTGATTGTTGCTTTCTGAAATACATGTGTTCTGCTCATAGCCAGCTCTGTCAAACTCCTTCCAAAATCTCTATTTCATCCTGCATGGATGTGTCAATAGCAGGTTAGATGTCTCTTGCTGCATTTCCAGTGTCGGTTTCCTGTAAGCCTAAAGAACTTAGCAAGGTTTTGGATGCTTGTTTTTAGCTTCGGATTTACCAGCTCTAGGCCACGTGGTGAAAGTGTATACCATAGGTCATTGTTTTAATTTTTTATCTCATGTTGACAGAGCGACATCCCATCTAAAAAGTACCATAAACACAAACTGCGTGTGCCAAACTGTTAATGTTGTGATGACAAACAGGAAATTTGTACGGCAAAAATCACAGCTTCATGGCTTCTTTAATGGCCGAGGGGTTTTTTTGCTTCTGTCTTAAATACAAGAGGACTTTGATTCAGCTCAGTCTTCTTGCTACAAACTTTATTTTATGTAAACCCTGTTCCATGTCAGCAGCCCTGCTTTTGCCAGCCCCCTTGTGTATAGCATGCCTCTCCTCCAGAGAAATAATGTGTGTAGGCACCAGTGCCCCTATTCCTGATCATGAGCCATTTTTCCCTTTTTAGGATCCTTGCATTTTTATGACAACAAGTTTAAACAGTATCCCATTAATTTCACTCTCTTGATCAATTGCTCAGCCTTTGATTTATTTTGTGGCATTGCCTCCATGGTCTGAGGCAGCACCTGGCCAGAGTCAGCTTCAGGCCCTGATCCCTCAGTCTTGGGTCCAGCTCTGACTTTCAGACCCTCTCACTAGAAGTTAGAAGCAATAACTGTTTGTGTAAAACCTACAGGTGTAAAATGTGGACCTGTAGGTGCTTTGTTTTAATGCTAAAAAATCTCAACTCCTTTCCTCTGAATGAATGTTGTACTATATAACCTGTGCCCAAATAGGTGATAAACCTTTTTAAAGAGGCAGATTTATTATTTAGGGAAAATGTACTGATATTATATGTGCGGATGGGAATCTCTAGTACTGTGGGACTACTGCAAAATGGAAAAAAGCCTTTGGCAAACTTTTTAAAAATAATAATCAGCAGTGGTTAAAAGTGTATGGGTTTCTTCCCAGTCATCTGATCCATGGCAGCAGTTTAAGACTGTGGAAGTGAATCTTTTAATCTAGATGGTGGATGAATAATGAAAATTTGATTTGATTACACTTCATTTAAGAGAATGAGTCACTGGTCCAACTATGAAGGCTCCTTTTTTTTATCTGGCAGTTTAACTTGAGAAATATGTAGGCTAAAATGTCAGCATTTGCAGACTCACGGATAATGTGCAGGAAGTCTATAGGAGACTGTTCTCAGATGGTACTTGACTCTTCATTTCCTATTCAGAGAAGTTCCTTTATTGTGTACTTGGGTAGTAACTGAACATAAATTTCAAGCAAGAAGGCAGCAAACTAAGTTGTGTTTTTACCTTTTTGAAATAAGTTTGATATTAAGTTATTCCTTTTGTGTAGATGTGGTTTGGCAGGTCTTCTGCATTGCAGATACTGTAAAATTCATGGGAAAAAAGTATTCCAGGCTTTGGAGAGGGTTTCTTTCCCTGAATGATGGGATTTCAGCTTGTAATAAAACAAGAAAGTAATGGTTAAAGGAATATTTATACTACCAGATGTTTCAGGGGAAGTCTGAAATTCTGCAAGGCCTTTTTAAAACATTAAGTCCTAGCAGCACTTTTTTTTACTGGTAACTTGGTAAATGTGCCAGTGATCCTGACTTTCCACTAAATTTACAAGTGTCATTCAGTATTGTTTACCTTAAAATAATTTTGTAAATTGAGTCTTCATGCCATGACTGATCAAGGCAAAAATACTCAGTATAAAAGTTTTGAGAAAAGGTCTGGTCCTTTAGTAGCCTAAATCCCATTAACAATGACTTCAGAATAAAACCTTGGGACTTTATTAATATTTTTATTAATTTTTCACTAAAAATATTCATAATATAGCCTGTACAGAAAACAGAACCTTTTTCTTGACTTTTTTAAAACCAAAACAACAGTGAACAAGCAATACCAAAGGGTAATTTTTAAATTTCAACAAAGGAATATAACAATTTATTATTAGTAATCACTATGTGTTATTTTATTAATACCTACTGTTAAAGAATTTGTTTCAACATTACTTACATTGCTATTACCTGCAAGCTAAAGTTCTATTATTCCTGAGGATAACAATATTTTTTTCTAATCCAGTGTATGTGCAAGCTTCCATGAGAGTAGAGTTTGGATATTTCTTTTTCTGATATCAAACAAAATTAAAATAACTAAACATCATGGGAAAAAATGGCAATGCTAATGCATCCAAGGGGTGGATTGTAGAGCTCACTGTTCTGTGTGTATTTGAAGGTGAGTTGACTCCAGGACTGGAAAGGGATGCTCATCAACAGGATTTTATGTCTCTGGAGAACATCGATAACAGGGCTTTAGTCTTCTCAGTTTGAATAAAATGTATCAGCAAACACAAAGCAAAGCAAACTGAGGGGAAGGAAGGAGAATGGAGTGAAAAGAGTGGACCGTGGGTCCTTACGTGATGAGAGATCTGGGGGATGTTTCCCAAATAACTGAGTGCATGTTCCTTTTAAGTAGTAACAGGAGCAGTTTTTTACAGTCTTCTCCCACGTTTCCTGATTAAATGTTCACATAATAATTTGCGCAAAATGAAGAAGTTTGGAATTTTCTAGTACTTTTTATTCACGGTAGATCTTTAAGTACAACTGCGGTTAGAAGGAGATTGTAAATCAATATGTTATTATTCCACATATCATGTATTCTGCTTTCTGCTGCTGAGTACAGGCATTTAAGGATTATACCTGTTTGGTAAGAATGCATTGAAATCATTAGCAGCACAATATTCGGGTCTACGCTTCACAGAGTTGCTCGTAGGCACTTGTTGCCATTCTGTTGTGCAAAGGGAAATCACATGAGCATGGTGTTGTGATATTTTTTTCACAAAAGCATATTTTGCTATTCAGTGTAGGCTTTTTATACCCAATAATTATGTTAAAAGCATTCATTTAGTGTTATCCTGATTTTCAGAGCTGCTGAACATAGTCATTTTTTCACTGAAACTGAAGAGAATTCTCTGTTTTCGTTATCTTCAAAAGCATGGCCGAATAGGCACAGTGGAGTGATCCTGCTGTACAGGAGTGAGCTTTTTACTCTGATTTTGCTTTTTGCAGTTCATAAGTGGCTCTTACTGGCTTAGGTTAGCTGTCCTGAAGGAAGGTCTGAGCAGTGATCGGTTTCCCCATTGCCATTCTTCTCTAAATCTTTTGCATCTGAGCTGAAGAAATCTTTGCTCTCTCTAAATACTCTGCAGGACTTGGTTTAAAATCAGATATTGTCAGAGTTTTTAAAGTGTAAATACTCTCAAGTGAAAAAGCATCAATTCACTCTCCATGTCCAATCACATAGCGTTTGCTTAGGGGGAAAAAAAAACCCTAACCCAAGCCCCTAATTTAAAAAAAAAAAAAAAATTAAAATTTGAATATTCTCCAGAAAACAAAGGAACTGTCTGCATTATCCCTAATTACATACTGTGTACTTTGAAAACCACCCAGAAAAATATCACACTAGAATTACAGAGAAACCAGTCCTCATTATCTCTCTTAGGGAATTAAAGAAATAGCAGTTTGCACAAAAACGTACAAATTTAAGGGGCATTTAAAATGGATCAAAAAGGGAAAAGCCAACCAACTTCCTGTATATTGTTATATTTAGAAAATTAAGAAAATGGAAAAATATTTATTTACTTTTTATGAAACTGTGTTTCATTTTCAAAAGCGACTTTTGTAAAAAAAAAATCTGCGCTGTGTAAGGGATTGGTTGGGGGATTCTCAGAGTTCTTACACATTGAAACCAGTGCGCCCTGGCACCTGTGGTTGCTGCTGCCATTGCCTGTCTGCTTTTCAGAACTGCCTTTAAAAAGAACTGCTCTGTGCACGTTTAGAAAAACACTGCTGCTGTTTTACACTCGGAGATTTGATGTTTGCCTGCTCTGGGACTATATTTAGCCAGGGGAATTAATGAAATAAAACCCTAGGAAAAAAAACCCAAAAGACT
Organism: Mohoua ochrocephala; assembly: GCA_013398855.1. Taxonomy (NCBI): domain Eukaryota; kingdom Metazoa; phylum Chordata; class Aves; order Passeriformes; family Acanthizidae; genus Mohoua; species Mohoua ochrocephala. The sequence goes on along the minus strand of VZTA01015052.1, from coordinate 489,312 downwards.
GAAAAATTAATAATTTAGATTAGGAGGACTGTTTAATTAGGATATTTTTATTATTGATTTTTTGGCAGCTCTTCTGTAATTATGATGCCTAGAAATACTTCAGACTGATCTTTTTTTAATCAACAAATATTCCTAGGAAAAAAAAGAAATGCAGGTAGTTCTTCAGCAGAATTTAAAAAGCATTGTATTCCAAGGAAACAAAATTACCACACCCTCACCCCCAAATATTAGTCGGGGAAAAGTGGAATGGCCATCAAACATATCAAACATAGGAAAAGGGGATAAAAACATCGATTCCATTCTATGAGTTTATAGACTGTTATTCAAAGACAATTTAATGATGAAATAAATTTGTTTAATTTTCTCTGCAGACTTAGTTTTCAAGCGTTTGTGATTTTCTTTACTATGACGTAATTCTCCCAAAAGGAATCATTGTAAATTCTTTTTTTCCTTTTAATTTTTTTTACATACCAGATATGGATATGTTTGTTCAGAAATGTAGTTGCTGAATTTTGGCTCTTTATATTAAATACCATGAGGTTTTCAGATTTTCAAGCAACAAGCTTATTCAAAATTTGAGCAAATACTCCTCCAGTGTAATAAAGGATGTGCAAATAATGCAAGGGTAATTCAATATATATTTGTCTCTGACAGCAATGCTGAAGACTCTCTAGTCAGCACAGCTTCAAGTGTGTACATCTGTGATTTTTAAGTTTTCATCATTTTACTTTCAATTTTTATCCACTTCTTTCCTCTCCCTTCTTTTTTTCCATTAACAAATAAGATCATATAGAAAAGTCACCTTTCCTGCGGGTTCCCTGGGGTTATTTGGTCATAACAAGTAAGATTGTAATTTCTGTTGAGGCTTTTTAGAGCTAATGAAAATTATCAACATGTCGCACAGCTGCATTTCAGTTTTGTTTGTCAAAGCCCAGAACAGAATTGATTTTATAAATAGATACTAAATGTGAGCACAGAATATGCATACTGATGAGCTCATGATAAAACTTTGTTTAGAAATACTTTTACAATTTACCCATGAAGAGGAAAAAGAATTATATGTCAAACAGAACAATATAAAGCAATTTTTTCTAAAGTCATTTATGCAACTTCATATCCTTCACAATTTATCTTCCATAAGTGTTTTTTTTTTTTTAATTTCTGCTCCTTGATGAGATAGAAAAAGGTTTCATGTGTACTAGAAAGGAATTACATGCTTGGAAAATAGAACACCTTGTTTGACTGTAGCGCAGATTCAATGAGTCTGACAGGAGTTTTTTAGATAAAGTTAGTTAAAATCAAATTGATCTGGGCACTGTTTCTCTACTTAAAGTGACTGGGTTATTCCTACCACTTGTACAATGATTAAATTTCTATTAAGCAGCAGAGGAGGTTGAATAGGCTTCTTCCAAAGTCTGGTTTGCAACATGCTCTTCACGAGTCTTACAGACTTGTTGATCTTTTTGGTATAACTTTCAGGGGTGTCTTCAGGATTATCCAAATTCATCTGCTGCAGTGACCTGGAAATATTTTTTCTCTGATCTTATTATATTAACCAGACTATATGATTGTTAAAATATAAAAGCTGCTTGGATTGTGATAATGTGGCACTGGTTAACAAAGCTATTTATATTGAGGGAAAAGAAGGAAATATCAGATATGTAACACACTTTCCATCAAAGCTGACGTGTGTTTTGCTGTTTTGAATTATAGAGCAGGTGTATGCCCACTATGTGTCATCCAGTTGCCAAGGTATGACCTCAGTGAATACATAAAATACGAGTTTGGGCAAACTGCTGCTGATTAAGCTGTAAAGTGGCCCGGTGGTGTGGCTGGAATCAGAGGCATTGCTCTCGAGAGCTCGTGCACTCCAGCTAATGCTGGGTGGCCTCTAAAGCCTGCCTGACATTAAAAAGGTTGTTGTCTAAATCACTGGTTGTGATAACCATTGTGGTTTGTGGTGTTTGGAAAACAATGTCTATGCCATAGAACAGCTGAGGATAGCTTTGAAAAATCAACATCACTGATGGGAAAGGAAAAAGCTGCTTAGATTGACAGGTATTGGCCATTTGTATTGAGCATAGCCAGTGTGGCTGGTGTTGTTAACAAGAACAGGAGCAAAAACTGAGATATGTAAAACATTGGATCAGAACTGGAATAATGTTTGTAGCATGCATAAGTGTTGCAATAAAGTGAAAATAATTTTGCCGGGGTTTTTTTGTTTTGTTTTAAAGATTAATGTGTCGTGTTTTCCCATTAGTTTTCATATTACATCAAGAGCAGTCAGTCATTCATTTTCCTGTAAGTTATAGTTTGCCAGCTGTATTTCGCCACCAGGTTATTTTGTCACTGCTGTGCTAAAAACCCTTCTTAAAGTGATTTAACTTTGTAGTGAGTACTCAAAAATAATATGCATGGCTGAAAAATTTTGATTCAGCCATTCTGCAGTAGTGAGCATCATCCTTGGCTTTGATTTTGACAGATTAATACCTCTGCCTTCATCTCTCTAAATATGAAGTTGACAACATAGCTGATAGATTAGCCCTTTTCTTAAGTCTGCTCCTAAAACCTCATTGCTAGCTATGAATTTATGTGTTGTACAAAATTAATATGTAGAACAATGGCTGTCAGAGCATGGTTCATGACTAAGCGGGTCCTTTTAGTTTCTTTGGAGAGATAAAATACATCTTTCATTTTTGAAGGAAAGATATTTTTAAGCGTTTATCCGCATTCTCTAATTTTGAAAATCTCATTCTCAATAGTTGAGGCCTGGGAGTTAGGGTAAATAGATGTACTGATGCAAATCCATGGTTTGATTTCAAGTTGGATTGGTCCTTGTAATTCTGTGCCACAAATTTAACAGAAGGTGCCTTATACAAATTACATCTTGTTCAAAATGTAGCTGCCAGGATATTAATTTGAACAAAATATTCACAACCCACATTTTTTCCAACTTCTGGATCTTTTTCTGATTTTTCCAATCTGTTGATTCTGTGCTTCTGTGTATTTCCTGATTAACTGGCAAGTTTTTGAAAAAAAGCCATCTTAGGGATTCCTTGTGTTCCTCTGAACCCAGGCCGAGTTGTGTCCCTCTTGTCATGCTTTTTTGAATATCCGCTTGCTAGTCCAGCACATACAAATGAGTGACTGGTATGACTGTGTTTATTTGTGAGTTATTTCATTTTGATACAGACTGAATCAATTCATTCCGGCTGATACACAAGAGATTTTTCCAGCCTCACTTAACTAGACCTGAGAGCCTGGCTTAGATTTTCTGAGGGATTGAAGTGTTTTTAAGTGGCAGACGATGGAAGCTGATGTGACTTTCACACCTGAGCTGGATGCGGCTCCTCTTCCATGTTCTCAGCAATGCCGTCTCCTGGAGAGCAGCTCAGAGTACAGACCAGGGGCTGCATGCTGCCTCCCCCTCTGGCCAGCCTTTGAGATCAGACTCCTAACTTCTGAGGGCTGTTTGAGAGTGAACCGAAAGAGCAAAGAGTAGGTTAGAGTTAAAGAATAATGTGCAAGCATCTGTCATAGACTGGCAGAGGGATAGCTCTGCCTGATAGCATAGGGTTAAAATGTTTCTAACATCATGGTAGCTAAAGTAGGCCTTGGGAATAGGAGTGATTATACATTATCTCAGTAGAATCCTATGTACCTACCTATGTGTACTAGGCCTCGGGAACGGGAGTGATTACATGTACCTACCTATGTGTACTAGGTCTGGGGAACGGGAATAATTATACATTGTCTCAATAGAATCATATGTACCTACCTAAATAGTAGATAAAATCAATATATGGGAAAGGGACTGAAACTCATGCTTGGATGAAAACAATATCAATTTAATGATTAACATAGAATTATACAACAGTTATGTAAAGGAAGAGTATAAAATGTATCCATCTCAAATCCATGTCGGAGTCAGATTTGGGTTTGTCTGTACCCCGACTCCCAGAGCTCTTCAATAAAAGCACCTGCATATAATCATCCAGTGATTACGTGTTTCTACGCTAACATGCCTTCCGTGGCAAGGGAACTCGAGATACAACAGAGCTGTCCCAGCGCTGCGAGGTCTGTGCGATGGGATGGGATATGTGGCTCCTACCTCATGTCTCTGTCCAGCTTCTCACAGTCTCCCACAAAACAGACTTCTAAACCAGTTACAAAGTTGAAGATTACTTTAAGGGATATTAATACACTGGTTTGATTGTATTTGGATTGCTTCCTAAGGAGAAAATGTTATTTATATTATAACTGTCAGAGAATGGAAGAAGAATTGCCTTAACAAACGCATTACATCCATGTGTTTATAGATCCAGACTCCCTTAGGGAATGCTGCCAAAGATGATATTCCTCACATTTGGTTAGTGTGTTGCATCTTAGAGTAGAAAAATACACGCTGTAAAGGCATTATTATCCTCATAAATGAGGTCTTGATTAAAAAGAAAATTTATACGTGTCCTTAAATCTCACTGAGGCCAGGGGGGCATAAAAATAAGCTGAAAATTAAGTATATGTTCAGCATCTTTAATAACTTGAGTACATTCTATTGCGGGGCCCAGAATTTTAGGAAATGTATTTTTGAAATTATTCGGAGGTGGTGCAGTGTATGTATGAAATAAACATCCTTTTTCTTTCTTTTTTTTTCTGTTAGTTTTTTTTCCCACAATATACTAATTTCACAGGTTAGATTCGGCAGTATGTATGAAAGACTAATTTAATGTTGAATGTCTAATTTAAGGTTTAATGGTGTCCTGGTTTTTAATAATAGAAAGTAAATGTAAAGTAGTCCTGTCTTTTTTCTTACTTTCAGGAGAAGACATTTTTCAGTGTAATCAAGGATAGCAAAGTCTGGTGTCTGCATTAGGAAAATACTGTGCGCTTGCAGAGTTTTAGCTATGGTACCTTAGGAACAGGCTAGTCCAGTGCTCATATCAGGAAAGGGCTCATAGCTCTTAGTGCTGGCTGGCGTGGAGGTCAGTGCCCAGGTCCTTGGGTTTCATTTGCATTTAAAATTAATTTCTGTGAAGGAAGTTTCCATAAAAGACATGGGGAGAATGGCAGTGGCTGCTAAAGTTGAAGCTTCTCGTTGGCAACATGAGATTTAGTCTTCTGAAATCTTGATGCTGTTTTCTAAGGTGCTGTAAAATGAAATAACCTATTGAAGTAATTTTCCACTGTGAGGTGAATACCAGGTTAAGGAAATATAGACAAAGAAATCTTTTCATAACATATAATTCAGAAATATTTCTTACATAATTGATCTTTCCACACTGTTTAAATATGATCTCTATGTGCTTAATTAAAATAAAGTCAAGTTCTGAAAAAAAAATTTGGAAGTGTGTCCTGTTCAGACATGGGGAATGGATGTGCCAATGGAGTGCAAAATTCTGCTCACAAACGCACTGACTTAAATTTTTCTCTGCTAATAGATTAAATTTTATAAAACTTAAGGAAATATTGTTACATTTGAAGCCTGGATTTCGTCAACTTTAGTTGAGGAAAGATGTTAGGGATTTTTGAGGAGGAGCAAAGGAGGCTGGCAGCTTTCTGCAGCTTGATGCTGATGCATTGTTGCTTCAGCAGCTGAGAGTAAAGGAGCACTTTGCTACCCTCTCATTAGGAAGTTATTATCTCTAGCTGCTTAAAAAGGGAGCAGCTCTAGGACTGGAGGGGCACTGTCTCCCTTCATCTTCCCAAGTGCACTTTTCCTTATTTCATCACGGGTATCATCAGAAATGTCAGTAGGAGTTACAGGGAGTTACATGTCTGTTGGGCCAGCGGTGCTGTGGTACTCCAGTTCAAAGGTGAATTCTCACACACTGCTGGGGAGTTTAAGGTGGACAGAAATGTACCACGAAGTCCTGCAAGGAAAAGTAGGGAGACTTAGGGCAACTCTTACATTTAGCAATGGAAGGTGTGGTTCTGAACCCTAGTCTGCAGGAAGAAGGCAGATGTCTTTTCTTGGTTTATGGTATGAAGTGCATTTCAAATCACTTGGAAACTGTTAACTGATAAATAAACACCTTTTACTGGAAGCTTTTCATGTGAATTTTTGGATTGTGTATTACAAGCAATGAAAATCTCGTAACACTGGAATGCAAAAAGCAATGTACCTTATCAGCTTTTGTGAAAAATAAACCATATTACATGTATTTACACTAATTGTATAATTAGACATTCAAATTACAGTATGTAAATACTTAGTAATCAGCTGAAATTTGCTTTGAAAAACAAGATAATTCCCTCAACACAGGCTACCTTAAAAGAATGTTAAGTTAGGAGAAACCCCACGAAAGTACAATGAGAAAATTAGCCTGCAGTAATCAAAACCTCAATAACAGGGGAGCAAGGTGTAATTCCATTATTTCCTTTTGTGTGCAGCTATTTTTAATGATTTGAAGCCTAATCAGGTGATGTGCTGAGCACTGTGAAATAAATAGGAGTTCTCAAGGATCTGTGAAGCTAAAGCCTAGCTTGCTCTAAGGATTTGCCTTATTCCACTAAACAGGGGGAATCTCTCTTTTCCTTTGAGGAAACCTCTTGCTCTTTAGAAGATGTCTTGGAAGACACACGGAGTGAGGAGTTGGATGTGGCAATGAGCCACACAGTGAAACTGCAGCCAAACGTACTTTAAAAGGCAGTCCCAGGCCTGAGGAGTTTTGCTGAATTAGCAGAACCTGTAGTATTTGTTATGATTACTCCATTTCAGCCTAAACCTGCTCTAGATACAGTGTGTAAATAAAAACACTTCTCCCTGTGGAACGTAACTCTTTCAGTGTTAAATAATCGAGCATCATTTTTGTAAATTGCTGGTTGTTGTTTTTGACTGACATGTTTACTCAGATAAAGTAACAGTTTTTCCTCAAAGAAATCTACTTAGTGTCTAGATGACATAAACACGTTAGGGTTTTTTGTGGAAGAAAGAATTCCCAAGTGTTCTTTACAGTTCTGCCTAATTCTCTTTCAGGCTTACAGCCTTATTTAATGTTTTTCTTTCCTTAGCACTGGCTCAGTTACAGTCTATATTTTCCTGTATCTGGAAAAAAGTGCATTTGGTGAGTGTAGGACTGGTGTTTGCTTAGGCAACACCTTCTTGCTGTGTAGACTGAACCTCATGAATCAATTACAGCCCGCGCTGCTGCCGCTGCTGGTTTTGCTGGCTGGCATGAGTGGATGTGATAAGCCACACACTTTGCTTGACACTGATCTTTGCAACTCTAGCTTGCTTTACTTTACTAAATGTGGCCCTTGTGGAGGTGAAAAGAGAGGTGCGGGGCTGCGGTCGCGTGATGCAAGTCAGCATGGCTTTCACATGAGAAAATGTTCTTCAGAGCTACTGACTCAGAAAATGATGGCTAAACCCTGTGTGCTGACACTTCTTCCTTCTCTGGTGTGACAGTAAATGCAAGGAGTGAAGGGCTGAGAGAATTTGGAGATGATGAGAATTTTGGGAAAGAGAGAGAGTGGTGAGAGTGTCATGAGATGTACCCCCATGCCAGGTTTTCTTACCAGATGGAAGGCTTTTAAAATTTAGTTCAGAATGACAATTAAATCTGAAGCAGCAATAAAAGAGCCAGTATAGCTACAGCACTAATGCCTTACTAAAATGATGACATGGTTGTATAACCAGTATTATTAATTTATACTAAGAAAAAAAATTAAATAGTGTAGTAATTATTGATGCTTAAAACCTTATTCTTGTTGGTCCCCAATACTTAAATGGAGCGATTTGCTCTTTGTGACAAAACTGGTAGATCTCAGACCATTTACCAGGCAGGGAACAACTCTATGTTCCTTTCTGGCTATCCACAGTAGGTAGGAAAGCCAGTAAAGAGTCCTCAGGTCTGTCATCTCACTGCCTGGATCACTAAGGAGCCCTTGGCAGGTGCTGTAGCCAAATGGGGTTTCCAGACACCGAAGGGCAGTGCCAGAGCGTGGCTTTCTTTCCCAAACATGAAGTGTGCTGCTAAGGACATTTAGCAGGTGTGAGAAACGCTGTCTCACACAGAAGTCGGATGGTAAGTGGATCAGCATCATCCCCTGGCTCAGCTGGGACTGGGCTGCAGTAGGAGCCTGGAGCAGCTGCTCGGCCCCAGCTCCAGCCCCTCCATGAGCCTCGACTGTGCCTTTGCCCTGGCATCTGCATTTCAGGGTGCTGAGCATCTGGTTGTAAAAGAGCATGAGATTATGTGCAGCAACAACTTGGAAACGTTGAATCATGGTCATCTTGACCAGCTCCAGGCAGCCTGCTCTTGCAGGCTGTGTGCTTGCAGGTTATATATTCAAAAGCTTGAGTTGGGTAAATTCGCTGGTAAATTGAAGTAATCCAAGCATGGCAAGGGAACATCCTTTGTAATCCAAATGTGTGGTCAGGATAACCATGAATATGCTTTGCACTGAATACATAATGCAGCGGCTTAGAACACAGGCTGGCTGCAAAGGCAGACATGATGAGCAGTTTCTGGACTGCAGCTGGTGGACACTCGGGCTCCAGCAGTTACTGAGAGAGTACCAATGCCATTGTATTGTATTGCAAAGTTATTTTGATTTGCTTCTTGTGTGAAGACAACATTGATGAAAACCAACAAGTGACTTCTGGAAAGACTCTGGGCAGTGCTGTGATCCCAAAATAACACGCAGAGGCTGACAAGACTGAGTCATTCCACTTTAAAACAGTGTAGTTGCTACTACTGATAAAGATGTTAAAAAGATTTCTTTGACATTTCTGATATTTGGTTTATTCTATCCATTTCTATCCATTGACTCTTAAAGAAGATACCTGACTTTATAAAACCGTAGGACTTGCATGCAGTAGGTTCATGGTGGCATCTCTGGACTTTTTAGGCAGTTTCCAAATTTTATTAGGCAAACGATAAATTGTCACTCTCTAAAAGAAAGAACTACAGCCAAGAATTATAATAACCAAACAAATTAATAAGGATTTCCAGGAAACAACAATTGAACCCATCCGTCAAGACGGCAGTGGCTTAAAAAAAAAACTGTCCTTCATTCCAAGATGGGCAAAATTCCCAGGGTGACAGCAACAGTTTCTCCAGAAACTCAGTTAAAGGCAATTTAGATCATTTGCTCTGAGACAAAAGAGCATATTTGAACATACCATAGCCATAGATCCAAGCACAAACAAAGAAGAGTGTCAGCTCTAAAATCCAGGGTAATAACTTCGGTGCTGTGCTCTTAGAGGGTCTCTTGCACAGAGTGTTTTTGTTTTTATGCCACCAGCCATCGTATATCCAAACTGCAGGCTCCTTACTTCATCACATGCTGGAAATACACACAGGAAAATACTCTAATAGGTGTCAGAGATGAATTTAAAATTATTAGCAATTCAACAGCCAAAGCTCTCTATAATGATCTATTTCTGGATAAAACAGGACTTTCTGAAAGTGTTCATTTTTGACCATTGCATATTATCTTATCATGTCAATGAAGATAATGGTTCTGTGCAGCTTTCCCTTATCTGAGGGGATATATTTGATCAAAAAACTCTTTAAAAATTCTTATGTTAACACTGTCTGTCTAAAGGGAAACTGATAGCTTAGTTTTCCTATGAGAGCTTATCATTGACCCCAGTACATGGGCATTTAGTAATGGGTTTCCCTTGAGCTTTGCTTATTTTTAATAGAACCAAATGTTTCAAATCATAGCAATTTGAAAAATCTGATTCTCCTTCTTGTAATTTAAGGTGTTGTCTTGTCATCTGTTTATTTGGACAAATGCTGTGCATGGATTGTATTCAGAGCAGTTCAGTGAAAAGCAGTGTCATTAATATTTGTGCCAACTCTGCTGCTCTGTTACCTCTTGTTGTTTCTTGTGTACATAGCTGTCAGTGTTGCTGCTGGCATCCTTCTTGGGGGAAACTTTATTAACATCAATAAGTTATTGGGAAGTGCTCAATTAGCAGCGTCTCGCTCCTGGTGGTGACACCTGCTAAGCCTCCTGTGCTTTAGGCACAATATTTCTGCAGGACTTTTCAGGCCTGATGTTCATCAGTCAGTTCATGAGGAGTGTAACAAGGGACGCTGGGTGCACTGGTGTGTCTTTGGTGGGACCCTGGCTGGGCGATGACCGGGACACAGTGACAGGCACAGGGAAGGGGAAGCCTGAAGTGCTGTGAATATGCCAGGCACTTCAGTGGGTCAGAGAAACACCGACTGGACGGCCACAGTTAAATAAAAGAGAATGAAAGGGAGCCAAGTGCTTTGTCCTTAGGTTTCAGTTCAGTCTTTTGTATCTCCCCTTTTGTCCATGATAAACGATGATATCAAAAGATGTTTCTCCTTCCCCTTGGTTCAAGCCCACTGTGCAAACCAGGCTATTTTAATGTGAGGGGAAATTTCAGGATTTCAATTTCATGGACACAGCTATAAAGTGCTGCCACTAAGAATTCGTGACAGTTATTTGTACTAATTAATAATCCCTTTCTGTGTCATTGTGTGCCAGCATTTCAATGCAAAATATTCCTTCATAATTTCCCTTTATTGACCACACCCGAAACCTCATTCTAACCAAACGAAAAGGACGGATTACTCAGGAATGCAGTCTCTGTCAAACTGTCAAGCACTTACAGGAAGAGAGCAATGAAGCAAAGTTGGAAGCAGTTTGAAGGCAGTCTCATATTGATGGGCAAAGGAGCTTTCCCAGACCTTTGGCTGGCCATGAGATGTTAACACAGTGCAAGTGTCTTCTTTATGGTTTTGAGAACGCATTTTCTTTCCATGCTTCTTGGAGGTGTTCATCACCTGGTATCTGATCCTCCATCTCATGAGGTACCTGGTTGATACATTGGGTTTTTTCCCAAATTCTATATTATAGAGTATATGTACATAGCTTGCCATACTTGGATGGGAGAAACAGAGTATTTGGAATGAATTATTCCCAGTTTTAGATGTTTTCAAAGCACTGAATACATTTTTTTTTTTTTCCTGGTGTCTGAGTAACTCTTATTACCCCAGACTTGGGAGAGCCACTAACTGCTTTTTGTGTGGGCGGCACAGACTCACTTCAGTAGCATTTGTTACTAGAAAGTACATGGAATTTGAAGAAAGTCACTTTTCTTGGCACTGTTAAAAATAAAATGAATAAAAATAAAGGCTTTCAAGCATCTCCATGTACTTGTTTAGCTTATCAAAATATTAGCATTGCTTTGATTTTGGTAATTTCCAAATATATGAATGTGAAATGTGGGCTGTCTGCTGACTGTTCTGTACAGTGCTGCAGTGACAAATTCAGATTGGCACGAAGGGCTTCAGCTCAGCACCTCCCTCGGTGCCATGGTACCCCAGCACAGCTGTCCTGAGCCCCCTCTGGGCCTCCCTGGTGGCCCCAAGGCTTTCTGAGGCCATCAGCCCTCCTGCCCTGGGGTTTCTTGAGTGCCCTCGTGGAGCCTCATGACTGCACCTGTGGATTTGTGTGAATTGGGAGTTGAGTGAGAAGTCAAGTCATGATGCCAAACTGAGGAAGAGCACGTGTCCATTGTACCTTCTCTGACCCACTGTAGTTTATCCTGAAAGGCAGCAAAGCCAGGGACACCACAAATATCTTCTCCCTGGAGTCCCCCACCCCAAGGGTCAGAAGAGCAGCTCTTTCAGGAGGCATTCCTGATTGGAAAGCCCAGCCCAGCTGGACCCAGCCCAGCTCTCAAAGCCAGAGATCACGCATTTTAGAATTGTTGTTGTTGTGGCATAGAAGTCATATAGATACTCTTGGAAGTATCAGGGTGTCCCACATGTTTTCTCATGGTTAGGATGAAGAGAAGGTAAGTCACAGTGGTTTACATTTGCACTTCTCTAGTTGGAAAATGTGAGACTATGCATGGGAAAAAAAAAAAGTCTTCTAAGGCTTTATACTCAGTGGAAATCAAAAGCTTGTTTTAATTTGGATAGGGTATCACTAATCTCTCTTGGCCACTCTGTACTTCAATTCCTTTTTTCTCACTCATGTTGAACTTCCCTGTTTAAAATTTTAGGATTCATTCTCTATTCTGAAGTACTACCACCCCCTCCAATAATCTGTCATTTTCTGAATTGATTCTTCTTTCTTCTTTTTTCATTACAGTGCAACACTGTTACTTCATTGACCTTATTTTTGGTTTCTTGCCATCCTTTTTACCTTCACTTGCCATGTCTATGCCCACTGTTCTTTAACATGTTCATGCACACAAACACTCTCACCTTGTTTAATTGCTATTCTTTCTGAACTCTTCCAATTCTCACTTCCCTATTCCGAGTCCCATATTTCATCTGCACCAATTTTTATTGCTGCCACTTTTATCTGTGTCTCCTTCAAACTTCCATCACCCTTTGTGTTACTGCAAACGAATGATCAGGTGGGAAGTGCATCTGCTCTTTCATTTTTCCTTCTTTCAACACCAGTGTGATTAATCCTGGTCTTTCTGATTGGCCTGTGCAATGACGATTGAGCTGTCGCTCAGACTTTCACCCTGTCTGACCACTGGTATGAGATTGAACTTCAAACCCTGAGAGATCCAGCACTGTCAGGAGAATGGGAGGCAGTAATTTAGAAAGTGGCTCTGTGTCTCATGCACTTCCCCAGCTTATGAATGCAGAATATACCCTGTAGGACTCACTAATGAATCAGGATACAGCAGTGCCACTACATTACGTAATCTTGCATCCCTCGAGATGAATGAATTATGGATACAAAACCATTATCACTTCCTCTTGGCAACATTCTCACTCTCTGTCAAGCTGCATACCTGTGACTTGTTGGCAGTGCTTTATTTCCTTCCTCTCCCAGTATATTACAAAGCTCCTGGAAGCTTTGTATTTGTATTATTTTTGTAGAACTGCTTTAATTATTTTTCCTCTAAATTCCCTTTCCCTTTGCTATTACACTATTAACCTCTTAAAGCTTACAATTATTGCTTTATTCATTCCAATAATTTTAGTTTCATGAATGAGAAGCATCATATAATGTAAAATGTTTTCAAAATCACTAAGAATTAAAATTGATAATATCAAAGTTCTACTATATTTATATTGGACTTTCTAATGTGGAAAATTCAAAAGTTCAGAGACACCACAAGGAAAACTGCCTTTGTCAAAAGTATGGGTACCTAATCAGAAATATGAACACATGGTCCAGGCCACCTTTAAAATTCTGATGATGACACTAGAAGAAGAACCTTATGAAAATGCGACTTCTCTTATTAATAAGCGAACTAATATTTTTTTACATCTCCAACTAAGATTTGAAACTTTTTTATTTTAATGCAAATGTCCTCTCTGATCAAAAAGCCTATATGCCCTTCCCATGTGTGAAGTTCCTTTAATGGCATCTTTTCAAATATATCATAGTGCATATTCAGTATAATTTATAAATAATGTGGTGTGTTAGGTCAAAGCATCTTATAACATTACATCAAGGAATGGGAATGTGCAATCTTCAAGGCTCTGCTCCTGTAGAGGCAGACGCTGTATTAATCTCCTTTTGGCTTTCATTTTCACTCTTCCTTCTCTTTATAATCCATTTTCACAAGTGGGGTAACTAAAATGAACAGAGAATGGGAACATGCCTTTAAAAGGCCCAGTGAATTGGTTTCTTTTAAAGCTGCCTGTGTAGGAATGGGCCAGTGAAACTGGCACAAAGTCAAATAGGGGAGAGAGAGAGATTAATTCATTTTCTGTCACTCCTGAGAGCAGAGTTCAAACCAATCCAAGGAGACAAAAAAGACTTTTTGCATGTGTGTTAGTATGTCCAGTTGTCAGCAGCGAGGTGCTTCAAACTGCTGTGTCCCAGTTCTTGGTTTAGAGAAGTATCACAACCCCAGGCACAGGGTCGGGGGTGTGGAAGCAGCCCAGGAGCTGAACTCGACGGGCTGGTGGTGCTTTGTTAGCAGCCGAGGGATAAGTCAAGGTGCCACTGGAAGGGCCTGATTAAAGTATGCTGCACCAGCAGACAAGCTTATTCTTCCAATCCAATAGAAATTAACACTTCTTAATCAAACAGAATGTGACAAAATGCATTTGTTAGTTTTCTAGAAATGTTTGTAGCACCTGTAGAAAGCAATAGAATATTTTTTTAACTTTTTAAACCACAAGACATATTTCTGTATTATTATTAAAGCAGTTTATTAAAGGTTTAGAAAAAAAATGTCTAGAGGTTTAATATTTTACTTTTTTCCATTTTCTTCTATAGAATATTGAAATAAAGGCAGAGGGCTAGTGGTGCTCTATTTAGCAGCAGTAAAATGGCAATTTAGAAGAAAAATAAAGTGAAGGATATGTCATCAAGATTTAACTGGATGGCATGAGTAGCAGGTGAGCTTTTCTGCAGCAAAACAAAGGAGATGAGGCTGTGTTTTTTAATTATATCAGTGTTAGCATGGACACTTTGTGCAACACCTACACAAGATGTAATCTCTAATGACAAATACCTCTAATACTCTCAGGACATTAGTTCAGTGTTGTTCCCAGAAAGATGCTATTCTCTGAATTTATGTAGCAACTTCCCAGAACAGTTATTTTGGATAAAATAAAAACAGAGGCAAGAAAAATCTCATTTTTCTGGTGAGCTACAGCAGTTGCTGGCTCTGTACAGCAAAGGGACTGGACTGACACAGCACACCAGCACAGCTGTCATCAGTGGTCTGTGGGATGACTGCGTGATTTGTCTCCATGTTTTAAACCCAAAGATTCCAGTCCTTTAACAGCCCTGTAAGCACAATCAATGTCTTTTGTGCTAGTTTTGCATGTTGCAGAGATGAAAGCACAAAAATAGATAAATCTTGCATTTTTCTTATTGCAAAAAATGTACAGGTTTTTTATGTCCTAACTGGTTTATGGACAATTTTAGTTGCACTTTGCTTGAGCTCAGCTAAGGACACTGTGACTAGGCCAAGAACCCAGCAAAGCTCCCAGAACAGGGAAACAAGCACATGATTTAGTCAAAAGGCATCACTTGGATCCATTCTTGGATTTATTCTAAATAGCTCTGCTTCTCTATTGTTTTCCTCTTCTTTGTGTTGTATTCTTGTATGATCCTTTGCCTGGGTTCATGGAAGATTCTTTACCAAGTCTTTCTGGGATTACTTTGTTCTTTTAACAAGAAATGTCATATTGGGTCAAACAAGTTCAGCAGTGACACCGTGTAGGTATTTCTTCTCAGCATTTTGCCTGCAAGGTTTTTTCTCTCCGTCTGTTAATTATATGTAGTGACTTATGAAGGATTACATTAAAACATTTAAAATAATTGTTATGATGGGGATGTTATTAGTCACCATTATCACTGACAGGTGATAATTTTCTGCTTTGTCCCTTCTGTTTGGGGATAATGCAAGGTAAGTCTGGTCATGGGGGAAGAAATGCTGACTAGATTAAAGAAATGTTGGACTTGATTCATTTCTCATGCACTATATTTCCACTGGTTTCACAGAATCACTCTTCATTTATATCTGTGCAATGTAGAGGAAAATAATTTTCTTAAACTATACTACTGTATGTGATTCATCTTGTGTTTTATCAGCCTAAAATGTATATATTGTATTTTTAATGTTGATCTACATATCATTCAAGTCATAATCACATATTTAAACTAACTAAAATATTATCCATTATAACAGAGTGGTGTTTCTTTTTTCTGGTGGCTTCTTTATTCATGTAATTTGGTCTTCATCTTTTCTCTTTCCTGTAAGACTTGAGATTTTTTATATATATATGTTTATATATATATATCAAAAAATAAAAAAAAAGGTGTGGTCTAATCCCCTGGAAAATATAGAATATAATATAAATATAGTTAAATAAAAATAGCATTTTACTTTTCTGAAACAATGAGTTTCCTCAACTGGGACAGATTATAAAGAGAACTCTGTGCAATTTTCTTAAGATTCTGAAGTTGCTGCAAAATGAAAAAATTACATTTGTGGATACATAATTAAAAATATTGCATACTTTTCCTTAAGAAGAAGCAAAATTGTTTATAGTTGGAGGAGTGGATGTAATCTACAGCTGTGGCAGAAAGCCTGAGAAATAGCAGGCACGTGGAAAGAGTGTTTGAAAATTGTCCTTCTGAAGCCATGATGGATTGTTCTGGATAGAAACCCCAAAGTCTCTGTGTACACATTAATACCTGCCCAGCTTATCAAAGAGTTGAAAGAGGAGGAGCAGGTCAGTACTGTATTAGACAGCACCAGTTAGTCCTTTATTCAGTTTGCCTTTTCCAGTAGCAGAACGGGTTTTATATTGGTGCTTCATTCACACATGACCTTGAAGTCCTGAAGGATCAGGTTACCTTGTATTGAACTTGAATTTACCCTTGAGGCTGGCCCTGCTCTCACTGAAGGTCTCAACCAGATGATTTCCAGAGGTTCTTTGTAGTCTGAATTATTCTATATGATAATATGATGCAGAGGCTTGTTAATCAGCCTCTGTTGCCCATTTCTACAGGCAACATAATTATTAAGGTGCAACGTCCCACTGAATAGCTGAGTACATTAATGAAAAACTAGTGATTAATTCACAAATTCTTTCTGAGATACAAATTGCAATATTGCTTTCTGTATGTTAATGTACAGATGTTCCCAAATACTTCTCATGTTTGATGAAAAAGGTCTCCTGATCCTAAAAGCACCCTAAATTTTAGCATAGTTACTAAACTGTACAGCAGCCTTGACCTTAGGCTATTTATTATTTAATCACATGCTTTAAAAAATAAAATCGTATGACAGCAATGGCAATTGAAAAGCAAGCATCCATAGTTTGGAAGATCATAAGCAATTTATGAGAGTGACAAAAGAAGGATACATTTGTAATTAATGCTTTTCACCACAGAGCTTCAACAGCTACAGGGAAGAAAAGAAAAGAAACTGTATTTAGGGTAAATAGTGCACAGAATCAGTGCACTCCTACATGGCCTTCCTTATTCTTCTCTCCACCAAAAAAACAGAAACAAAAAAACCCACCACAAAATCCCACAAATAAGAAGCCCCAAGAAAATTTTTCAGCAGCTTTGGAATAATAAAGCTGTAGCTGCATTAGAAAAGCATAAAATTACAGGAAGGAGGACTGGGTGTAGGGGATGAATCTGAGGGAAGAGTCAGAAAGGCAAAGGCTCTAAAGAGGTACCATTAGTAAACGATGTAAAAGGCAGGAAGAGCATGCTTTTAAAATGCATAAGAAGCCAGGGAATAACCAAAGGAATTGTCAGTCCTCTGCTTAAGAGAAATGTAAGTAGACAAAAAAAGGTATGTAGAGAGCTGAAAAGCTTAATAGCTATTTTGCGTTAGCCCTTCACTAAAAAGATAGTATTTAAAGGCTTAATGTGCTATTAGTAATAACAGAGAGGTGAGATGGAATCAGGAAGGAACAGGTTAAAAAGTGCCTACCAATTTAACATGGAACACATTAAAATAATCTCTGGAGAGCCAGACAAAATTCTCCCTGGAGTGAGGTAGCATCAGTATCAAAGCCACTGGCAATTTAATTAGTGGATTCACGGAGGGGAGGGAATTTCACGGGGGCTGGAAATGAATGTCGTAGAATGAAATCAGGCAGGTATTAGATCCTCATACTCAAATTTCACTTTTTCAGTTCCGATTTGTAGGTCTGAAGGAATACTCTGTGCTCCACAAATCCATTGTTCAATGTGTGTACGGCCCTGCCTGAGCAGCCCGTGAACCTGGCTTGCTGTTCAGTACTTACTTTGGCAGTGGTCACTGCATGGCCACCAGCCAGCCTTGCAGGCTGTGGGGACACCTTCTGCAGAGACCTGGGCTTGGAGTGCCAAACGTGACGTGGTATCATTTCCTACAACACTGAGTCAACCTCCGAGTCACCAGCAGTATGATCTGGTTGATAATTCACATTTATTTTTAAAGTTGAGGGACTTGACAATATTGTGCTAAACACACATGAAGAGGAAGCATGAAATCACTGTGGTTGCTGTCCAATCTTTTCTTTATAATTATTTCATAAGCTGCCATCTGTAATTAAGTTTAAAATGTCAGTGATTCCATAGCATAGTGGTGTCATTGACAATAACGTGTACACAATTATATAATCCTTTCTATTGAGAAATATCAAAAAATCATGGCTGGGAATGAATAATGTTTTTTTTTTTTCAAATGAGAGCAGATAAAACAGAAATTTCAATAGATTTCTGTAACTTTATATTCTAATTGTTATTTTCCTTCCTTTTTTTCATTTTTTGTTTGTGCAAACAGGATATTTTTGAAACTAGAATATTTCAGTGTTTTCTTTGTCAAACAGTCATCCTCAGATAGTTCAGGTTCCCGTTTTAGGCCAAGAAAGCAAACAGCAGCCATGGGCAAGGTACGGTTTTGTTTTCAGAATAACACATAGGTCGTTTCCTCTGGGAAAATTTGTCCAGGTAGTTCAGTCACCTATGTACACCCTTTCCAGTTATCATGATGTGGAGGAGGTATCAAAATCTGTCCTTTCTTTGGGGGAAGCTTATGCAACCGAGCACATGATTCTTCTGGCCCTTTAGGCTGTCGCTGTTAAAATGTTCCATCAAAGCCAAAAGCAGCTGCATCGCGAGCCATGGCAGGAGCACAGCAGCAGCTCAAAAATGTTGCTGGCCCTCCTCAGAATAAAAGAGCATGTTCAATAAAAGGAGAATGACAAATTTCTCCAGGCTCTCCTCTCCCCTGGGGCCCCCGTGGGAAATCTGCCGTGCAGGAGTGGTTCTCACTCTGTGGGCAAACCACTGGGTTGATCAGCAAAGCACAAGAGGAATGAAGTGCAATTTGCTTCACCCTATTTCTGTGAAAGATGATGTAAATAATCCTGGGTTTATAGAATAGACGTAGCATACCTAATAACCATGTATGTATATGGCATGTATGGGTGTGTATATGTATTTGTACAGAGTAAATAACTGCAGGCCTTTATCGTTTCAGTTGGAAGAACCCACATCACACTTGACTCTTCCCCTTCCCTCCCGCCCTCCAAGTTGCTGGCCAAGACTATTTGTTTTCATCTCACCCACCTGTAGAGGCCACATATTGTCATATTCCCTAGTTGTGATTCTGCTTGTAGGTGGGAGAGTTGGTGCTCCCTGTCCAAATAACAGAGGAGGCAAAACTCTCTCTTCTAGGCTGTCTCTGGTGACTTCTCAGTCTCGTGTCCTCTTCTCTGCAATCATTTCTAAGAGCCTCTCATTCTGTTTGTGAACCCACCCGGGATTAGGCGTTATGTTAACACACAGTTATATGTCTGCCAAAGCCTTTGCAATTTCTCTGTAAATGATACAACAGCTCTTCAGCTGTAGAGCAGCACCTTGGGAATGGGTGGGGTGCAGTCATGGCACGGAGGCCGTGCCATTGCCAGGCTGCTGTTTACTGTCCTTGAAAAGTTGTGAATGTGGGAAGTTCTTCATTGCAGGAAAAAGCAAATGTTACACCTGACTTGGTGAAAGGCAAGCAGGGTCCCCCAAGGAGAATCTGGGTGCCCTAGTGGAGAATAAGTTGGCTATAAGACAACTTAGCCCTCCTTTTAAAGGGAAAAGTTGGTAGATGGTGTCAAGGCGACCTTCTAACCTTAACTTTTCTATGATTTTTTATTTCTCTGACTTGGGTAGGTATAGGATTCCCAGCTCTGGCCTTGTATGGCCTCATGAGTTCATCCATCTTTATGTCCCTGTCCAGGAGCACTCCCAGAGCTGTGCATGCACCAAGCGCTGGGGAGCCCTGGGGAGGCCACCGGATTTGTTCCTTGCTGCCAGAAGGGCTGTGGGGTCCATGGAGATGGCATCAGGAAGCTGCCTGTGGTCTGGCTCTTTGTATGCTTCTGCTGAAGGTGCTGAAAAAGCCTGTGGCATTTTCTGCCACCCGTGCATGGAGAAACTGTGCTCCCTGCAAGGGGGCTCTGAGACACGGAGCAGAGTGATGTTCACTCAGGACCTGCTCTGGTTGGATTCATGTCTTATTCCTGTTTGCCAATGCCATAAGTTGTGTTGTAGCCATTTGGCACTTCCACTGCTCCTTCAGTGGGCACTTGTGTCGTGTCAGGGAAGTTGGATTCCAGGACGCATTTGAGTTCAGTCTGTTTAACGTGTGTTGGTCTTTCTGCCAGCACTATGCCAGTTTGGACTAATATTACAGAATATTTGCGAGTGACTGTAGTAGTGCTCACCGTTTTTTTAAGGAGGTAAAAGCAAGAGGGCTCGTATAGCTGCAATATATACGCAATATTAGATCTGTGAGTTCCGCCTAGTATAGATAGCAATTTCCCTGGAGACACAATGGGTGACAGTGAGGGCAGGGTGGCCTGAAGATAAGGGCTATCTGCTATCTTACCATGAAATATTAGTAGCAAACATTCAGTGTGGTTCTGCTTCTGCACTTTATTTCAAAAGCAGAATTAAATGGGTTTTGTTGCATTAAAACAAGTTAGTAACCCTGTCAATGCTCGCACTTTATATAACTTTTCTAGACAGTGAACCATGTCAGTGAGGACAGATCATTTTAAGAAGCTGCCTTAAAGAAAAAGCAGAAAAAGAAAACATTTGTAATTATAAACGCTGGTTATGTAAAGTAGTCAGATCTGGGGTTTTTGGCTTGGGTGGTTGTTTCTCTTTTAGGATGACTTGTTTAGAAGTCCAAGTGTTAAAATGGAGGATTTTCACTTTACATTTAAAATTAAATAGACCATCTGATTCCTTGCGTAGCTCTCTGCCTGCAGTCTTTAGGCTTAGCTTGTTTAGCTGTACAGCAGCATTCCGGTTTCCTGGTTGGGTCTTTGAACCTCGGTGCTGCCCCTCCTCATTTTGTTATCATAAATTCAAAACACTTGATGAGGAAAAGGACTTCACGGACTACAGCACAATCACACTTCCCCAACATCAAAGTGAGGAAAGACTGTGAGACAAGCCATCCTGACCAACATGAAACAGGACTTTGACATTGCAATGCATTGACATCACTCCTGTTTAATCTTTTTTTCTCTTTTTTCTCTCTCCTTATTTTTCCTTCTTTTTTTAAAAAATTTATTTAGGACAGTAAAAAGAGGATATCCTAATGACATTTTACAACATACACAACCTGTGAGTGGCAGAGGTGTAAAAAGCATCTGTATATCCATGCTTTTTCTTTGAAAACAGAATCAAATCTATCAAACAACATAGAGAGTGCCTGGCCGAATCACATACAGTGCCCAATGAGCTGAAGTTTCCTTGCTGGCCACTAAAATTGATTTATTATATCAGTTTACAGCAAATAAATAGCACTTGATCCCAGTAACACACTGGAACATGAAAAAACACAAGTTTTATAGGGTATGCCAAATAAATTCAACTCTTGTTTAAAAATTATCTTCCACAGTGACAAAAAATGAAAATCCTCTGCTTTGCTATTCTAAATTCAGCTTCAGTAAGCTAATGTCATTATTACTGAGACGTATAGGTCCTTAAATACAAGTTGGAAAAAAGTTATTAGAATCATATTGTCACTGTAGGACAGTGCAATTATTTAGCACCTGGGAAATACCCATGTTTGACCTGGAGTTCATGACAGGCAGGCATTTACACACTCAGGAAAACAGAGAAGTGCCTTTTGCAGTAAATGTCATAATGTCTCAGCTACTGGAAGATTATCACAAGTTTTGTATTAGGCTGCCTGAGGACAAGAGCTCTTTGCTAAATTCTAAAATATTTGACTTATTGTGCTTAAATATATGTTGTTGTGATTATGCAACAGATAAATATGCAAAATCTTTACCCTCAGTGTGACGCTGACAATGTGCTACATTTTGAAAGTGTCAAATTATTAAGAGTAAAATACTGAAAGAAAAAAAAAAAAACATGAAAAAAGAACACCTAAAGCATATTGGGGTATTTTCCAATGCTATCTGTAGCATGGCATGATGTTGGGCTGTTTAGGCTGAGTAAGCAGGGCTGTAAATGAAAATGAAGTAACTGCATCTGAGGAAAAAACCCCACAATTTTAGGATTACTGTAGTTCTAGTAGTTTGACTTTTTTAATATTTAAGAAATGAGTTTAATGAACATATGTCTCACTGACAGCGCATCTTTGAGCTACATTGTGTATTTATGGACATAATTGTATTTATTAAATATTGGGTGGAATAGATTGATGAAAATAGTATGACCAGTGTTATGATTATATGATTAGCAGATGATTACATTTTATTTCTATAGGTTCCTAACGTTTTTAGTTAAACGAGTATTTATTGATGACTTAAATAGAAGCTTCTTTTAAATACAATACAGTTTGCTGTGTATGGAATGTGAAGTCAAAAATTCACAGGAAAATATCCGTCCTTTAAATAATAACATAAATAGCCTGCATAAGTCAGCTTGAACACAAGTCAGCACAACTCGTATCAATAATGGAGTTTGTTTTTTCTCGACTGCTTTGTCTCTGGATGCATGAGAACATCTCTGTAGCACTGTTGTGATAAGTAATTATCTGTTGAATCATTTAGAGCTTGTGCAGTGAAGGTGGCACAGAGTGTACACCCCTGGCAGAACTGATAGGGAATGCTGTAGAGAAGTAAGGCATTGCACAAAAGTAATAATATTTATGCTCTAGTTTTTTTATGACAAGCAGCTGCCTTTATCTCACCATCTCATCATCAGAACATTTATTTTATATTATTGTGTGCTGTGACTTAGACATAATGCTGTGCATTATGACAGGATGAAAAATATACATTAAAAGGGTATGAAATAAAGATAAAAAAGTGTTTGAATTGTTAGTAAATACAGAAAAGCATCTTGCACTTCCTGCTCTCTCTGATGTAGCCACAAATAAGCAAGTCCTGCTGTATTTTTCAAGTGTGCTGAGGGTGTGCACAGAGAGAAGACGAGAATGCTGATGTATAGATAAGTGGTCACTGGTTTTGCTTTAAAAAGGACTTGGAGCAAGCACAGGAGGAAAGTCTTTTCCTGCAGCAATGCAGTGAAATCTGTTGTTGCTATGGTCTCAACTGGGTGCCTGGAAGCACTGATGTACATGTGAAATGTTTTCATATCACAAACATATTAACAATTTACTTGATACCAAGCACAGAAAAAGAAACCCATACTGTTCATGCATATCCTTGTTTTCCCCTTTTTGTATGCCAGTGTAAAGTGAGGGTGTTGTTAGCAGCCAATTCGATGTCAGGTCTTTCTGTGATTCTTTCTTAGTGCTCATCAGGGTGCCCACAGACTAAAGCCATCCAGCATGAAGAGATTCTTCACATCACAGTTGCAGAAGCAAAGTGCTTCTTGCCAAGCACAGAAAATACCAACAAACATTACATATTCACATTTCCCTTTTGTTGTTTAATAAGGGAAAGGTGTCCTGGTGATTGCTCAGCCATCAAGCAGGAAAAATCACAACTCCTTTTCTTCTGTTTTTGCTCTTTTGTCAACACAGAGTCTCCTTCCCTCAGCCTTCTGCTGTAAACTATAGAGAGTCTCAATAGGAGACATAATGGGAAAATAGAAAATTGCCCAGCTCAGTTGCCAGTCACAAATGAAGGCTCTTCTCCTCTTGGCTGCATGTGGGTTCCTTTGTCAGCCAGAATTGTTTCCCTGATGTTCAGAGGCCTGTTTATATATTTGGGATACATCTCTTTCTTCAAACACTCAGCTGTAAGATTTATTATTGAGTTGTATGTGTGCAACCTGGATGTCCCCCTTGGTCTTTTTTGTAGGGTTGTTTTGCTGTACCAGCTCCCACCTCAGTGGTGTGGGGGTGCAGGGCACTGCTCTGCAGTGTGGTCTGAGGGGCTGCCCTTGGAATAACTGATTTATAGAGTATGTGTGCAAATGAAATTCTTTGCTTGGAAGTCCGATTTGCCTGATTTTAGTGCTGCCATCCTCTCCTTCTCGCTACTTATGCTGTGAGTTTCTGCTCATTGAGAGAAAGAAAATTTGCCCTCCCCTTTTTTGTTTTGTTTTTTTTTTTTTTTATGCTTTTCAAGATGATGGAATCCAGATCATTGCAAAATATTTGTGGAAATTCCTCCTTCTTTAGGCCTGAAATATCTTTACTAATCTTTGAGTCTACTAACTTACTCTGTCTGCCAGCATGAATTTGGCTCAGTTCCTTACATGACACTAAACCACTACTAAACTACTGCTACTATCCTCATCTTTCTTTGTATGCCAGTAGTCATAATAAACCAGCAATAGAAATACCATCAGTGGACATAAATATTAATGATTTTCTATTTTTTTGCTTTGTTTTTGTGTTTTGGGGGTTTTTTGGGTTTTTTTTCCATTCATAATAAAGAATGAAAATTGAAATAAATATGAAGCCTTCTCATTACTTTTGACAGTTTTGCTGTCAACCTTTATGGTCATCTCTGTGGTAGGTGTGCACTTTTTCTGCTAACAGAAGTGAACTGCAGTGTGCTGCAAATATCTATAGCTAACCTATACCTATATATCATCTATATCTATCTTTTCTTTCCTTTAAATGGACTCCACCTTCAAAAGATCTTGTCCTTTCAGGTACTTGCTTATTTTCCAAGTATTTTGAGGTTAATTTCTTCCTCATAGATAGAAAATTGTAGACGTAAAAAATACAGCAACGTTTCAACAGTGCTGTTCATGGAGAGTATCCCAGCATTTTACTGAATATCCACTTCTATGTCTCCTTAAATGTGCAAGTTGGGCACAGTCTCCTTTGCTGGCAGACCCTTTAGAAACCATTACATCTTAATGCTTGTCAAAATTTTCTCGTACTTGGACTTCTTTAGCAAATGTAACATATTGTACAGTGTACAGATAAAATTTAACTTTTTTTTGGTAGCACCTGTAACAAAAGTATCTAGGAAAAACATAAGAAACATATAGATGAACTCTCAGGCAGTCATCTAGTGCCATTTTTCTCAAATTCCAGTTATTTTCATGGTAAATTTGGACAATAATTGTGTTTAGTATGTCAATTTAAAAAGTATTTATACAAAGCTTATATATATATTAATTTGTATTTAGGCTATTGGGAACAATCCCTATGTAGCTCCATATTAGACTACATTCTGACTTCTGTTTTCATTATAAGATATGAATTTATATGACTGGCTGCTCTGGGAAGTTCTGGTAAGAGTTTTCTAATATATTGCTTGGCAAAATAATCATACTGTATTGAATGAATTCATACATTAGCATGACTCACATACAAGGCTGAGCAGTTGCACAGTTAAGCCAGCCGCTTCCAGTAAATAGAATTCAAAATCTCATGTTTATTTTAATTTTATTTACTTTATTGCATATGCATATTTTCATGTTTTTCCAAGTAAACATGATTACTCCCCCTGCCTGCACCACTCTAATTGGAAGATAGGAGTGGCACCTTCTCAGAAAAACAACTTTCTCCCGTGGAGTCATATTTTTCAGAAACTACATATCTTTTAGAAAGCAGGTCCCTATATGTAAATCAGTATGGAAGGGTAATGCTGAAAACCTGCCTGGTAGAAAACAGTTAAAGCTGTTTGACCAGAAGGTCTGGTCAAAATGTAATTATTCTGTACATGTTTTTCCATTAAAAAAAAAATAATTTAAAAGTTACCTGAAAAAAAGGGAAATATTAAGAGAGAAATTTAAGCACACGATACCAGCATATTTGGAGTCTTTGAAACTGTCCTATTCTCTTTAGGAAATACTGTAGGTCTTGTTGAAAGAAGTGCTTTTCATATCACTGTATGCAAAGAGGATTTCGATTTCAGATGCTGGATTAAAATCTAAATGTCTTTCAGGATACAGGGTTACACCGAATCTCTTTCAACTCTTTTCTATATCTTAAGATTTCTGATGTAGAAAATTATTTTATAATTTAGATTAACCTTTGGATGTTTCTTTTTCTATTGAAAGGGGGACAAAGGGTTCACAAGCATCTTCAAATAGCCCATTTTTTCAGTCTGCTCTCCTGTACAAGGTGGGATACTTGTCATCATCCACTCCTACTATCTGCCCTGCTTGAAGGAGAGTTATGGGCCAATATCTGGCAATTCCCCAGATAAAGACTTGGACTGTAAAATTATGTTCTGTGTGGGTGAGTGTAGCTCATGTGAGGGTGAATTAGGGTGACACATAAGTTACCACACAACACATCAGCTTTCCTTCTCTGGGGTTACAGCCATGCAGATTTATGTTTAGTGTTTTGGTTTTGCTAGTTAAAGCAAAGAGCAGTAAGGAGGTGACTTCTTACCTTCTGTGAATCCTCTCATTACACTCTGGTGGGATTCTTGCATATCATTCTTCTAATGGGCTTTCCCTGCTGTGCTGAATAGCAAGCTTGTTAAATAAGATCATACACAAATAAAGGACAAGTGGAATTTATTCTGTAATTTTTTTTAAGTGATGGGTAGGAAGAATCTTTCACTGTAGTGTGCATTAGAAAAACATTGTAGAGTTTCACACAATTCCTAACTGATGGGGAGGTGCAAAACAACACTGCAGCAGGGGATTTTGTAACATTCAGGGAAGGGAAGGTTTCTGGGATTAATGTGTCATTGCTGGGGATTAGAAACTTGCATTTTTGTCTCCAATCAGAGCCTTGTTTTCAGTTCAGCTGAAGTTAAAGGTAATTTGGGGCAGCGAGCGCCATCAAAATCTTGTGTTTCTTAAACTTGCTTCTTGTTCATTTTCCTTTTGCTGTATTATCTGGCATCTTGTAGGGTTTTTGTTTTTAATCCATCATCGTATCTGATAATAGCATCATATGATATTTTGGGCTGGCAGGGACCTCAGGAGGTTTCAAGTCCAAACCACTTGGTTGTAGCAGGGCACCTCTAAGGTCGGCCCAGGCTCTGGTCTTGAAAACCTCCAAGGACAGGGACTGCACAGCTTGTTCAGTGCCTGAACACCCTGTGATCCCACCAGGTTCTGCTCTCCACAACGAACACCCAAGTGGGAACAGAGCAGAGTCTGAAATTTCTTTGCTGAAGGTAACTCGAGTTACAGTGTCACCTCCAAGATCTCAAACCTTATTTAAGAAAGCATTTGTATCAGGGAAAAGAAGATCAAGGTGAAAGTAAGAGAGTCTGGTAAGAACATGCCACATAACAACGGCATCAGTTTCTGTAGGGGGTTAATTTGCAGTGTGGTTGTTTCACTTAAGCTTAATTCTGCCGGAGTTCCTCAGATCACCTGGAGTTATTCAGATCGCCTCTGTGATGAAGTTGTACCCAGGTGATTAGTCCTGGAAGACCTAAAAAACAGGGGCAGAAGGGAAAAACACAGTCTTTGGTTAAGAATCTGAGCTAAGCATCTTAACCAGTGAATCGATGTATTCCTTTGTAGCAGGAACTTTGATGGGGTTTCTTAGTGGGTTTTGGGTCAGTGACAACTTTCAAGCCTTCTCTTATCAGCAAAATTAGGAACAGTTCGGTAGCCCCTAAAGGAATTTGTACTAAGAACTGCTAACTTTTGTAAAGCATTAGGACAACTGGGGAAAGAGGAAGAAGAGTAACAAGCAGAACAAGAACTTTGTAAACAAAATGTATAGGTGAGAAGTGATTTTCATGCTAAGTATATTAAAATTATTTAGGATATGTTTATAACCTCATCCTAACAATTTTTCTGTGTGTTATCCTATTATTTTTTTGTGCTCACAACTGAAAATGGATGGAGAATTGTCTTATATCAGGGCCCACATGCGCGTGCACACTAGAAATAAAACTAGTTGGAGGTATCAGTCCTTAACTCCAGGTCCGAAAATTCACTCAAGGTGATTCGTGAGCAGTTGCTGCAAAGCCTTCCTGGGGATCATCACTGCTGCAGCACTGGTGCCAAGTCAGTTGTCCACACTCTCCTGTCAGCAGCCAATGCTTCTGTATTTCTTTCATTTTCAGACACATTAAAAATTTATCACAAACATTTAAAGGAGAAAAATGCATTGACTTTCCTGAAAGCAATTTGTTAATTAACATCAAAGGGATGAAATTTGCCTTGCATTGCCTGGTGAGTGGCATTCTTCCATCGTCCTGGTTGCTATGGGGATGAAGGAAACTCTTGTTCCGGGTCACTCCTAAATTTGCACATGAAAGCATTAGAGATTACTGCTGTCTAATCAAGTTATATGGAAAAGTTTAAAGGGAGGTACAATGTTTTACAGCCAGCAACCTTCAACAGAATAAAACACAATAGCTGTGAAAAAGGATTATCTCCTGCGTTTAAAAACGCACTAGGAAAGTTCAAAATGGTATGAAAGCTTTTTTAGCCAAACGTCTTTATTTTTTTTTTAATGCTATTTTACAAATCACGAATGCAGAATAACATTTCTAATAGAGAATTAGTGTATGCATTGCCCAACTCCAGCGCTGGATTCAGCATAATGAATAAGGGATGTGCTATGCATTCATTAAATGATTTTACTTTTGAACTTCAGATTCTTCTGTATCAAAGTCCTTGATATTGTCACATCAGTATTGAAGTACAAAAAAAAAAAGTTACTCTGAGTATGAACTAAGATCTCAAAAGCAAAGAAGTCAGAACTGGCACCGAACTTCCCAGAGGAAGCCTCAGGAGGAGCCCCCATCCTGGTGCAGGTCCTTCCTGGCAGCAGGGTCTGAAAGCAGCACGTGCAGAATGCCTTGTGCCCGTGTTGAAAGGTGTTCTGCAAGGCTTTAGGAGGTGCCAGGTGCATTCCATGGCAGAGAAAACTGGCTTTTGCATCAGCTTGTATTTGTATTTTCATGTGTGGATTAGGGGTTTTTCCTGGGTTTTGGTGGTTTTTTTGCCCTTTTTTTTTTTGTTGTTGGGTTTGTTTGTTTTAGGGTTATCATTTTATTTTTGTTTATTTTTTGATTTTCGTGACTTCTGGGTTCCAAATAACATGGCAATCATTTAAATGCTTTCTAAATGGAAAAGTCTAGAGATTTAACAGCAGTTGTGTAAACAGCTCCATTACAGAACAGAACATGAAGCTACCTTAATTTTGAATATTTGATTTAACAGTACTGTTCAGAGACCACAACTGAAGAAACATGATGAGTTCTTCAAGTTATCTTTTCAATTCAATATAAACAAGCATATAGCATCCTTAATTATATATGAGGATACTCTTGCTATAAAATAGCATTGTTGTCATGGAAGCAATCAAGACTCAGCAACAAGGAAACTGTGTTTGATTGACCAAGGCTGGTTTCAACAATACAGTGAAAAAATATCCATTTTCAAGTGACTGCTGGAGAAATGGATCTGCTTAAATGTTGGCTTATTTTTCAGTACTAAACAGGCATTTTTCACTGGTAAAACATAGTACGAGATATTTTTGTGATGGTACAAATAAGTACCACAAAAATATAGAAGGAGACAGTGGCTACCCACACATCCTCACTAAAGAGGGCTGAACTGCAGTAGCAGAACACCGAGTTATACATCCATGTTTGCCCGGCTATGAGGAAGGCCCAGTTAAGGATGTATCAGTTACACACATTTAGTAATCTGCATCTTTTATCATCCCATTCTACCGGGAGATTCACATCTAAACCTCTTGATTCTCCTTCCGATGTTTCCTTCTCAATATGAGATTTTTATGTGTGACTCCTCCCATTACTTTCCTATGGAGCAGAAATATGCTTACTTTCTAGATTAGTCTATCTGATCTATTGGTCTGATCCATGACCTAGGTCCAAAAATTTAGAGAGCTTTTCTGTTCTTTGTTTTATTGGCTATTTTTAAGCTGGGTTTGCTTGTGGAATGACTGTTCTTTGTATAAAAGTGGCCCCAACCACTTAGAAGCAGAGATATTCTGACGTGAGTAGGCATATTTTCTGTTCTTCAGTTTAAAAGTGTTTTGTCTACACCAGGAACAAAAGTGATACAGTAATTTTAGCTGACCAATTGCACATCATGAATAATGCAGAGTGAAATGAATAACTCATCAGGAACTCTGATGCTGAGATATGTTCTCACCCAGGGTCCACTAATTGTGATCTGATTCATATAAAGTAGTCTGCTTATAAATGTGTTGTGAACAGAAGAAGGAATACATTCTCACACAGTATATTCAATAATTTTACCAACTTCAGTCACAACTTTTCATTTGAATTCAAAATCTTGTCCTTATTCTTGTGCCCTATTTTGATCTGAAATGATAGAATTAATTTTTTTCCTTATTCAGCATTTAAGAACCATCCATTTCCCAATTCAGCTTCACAGCAAATCCCACTGTTGGTTACTTTTTAAGCACACAAGTGAAACTACTTCATGAAAATGTATCAGAAGGACTAGATATTTACAGTTATAGTTCTCCCTTTCTCTGACTTGCTGAAGGGAGGAAAAGAGAAAAACATGTTACGTTCCCTTTAGCCCTTTTCACGTCCTTGAAATATACAATTTTATGTAATAAGCAATTGGCAATTCTCAGAAAAAGCTGTGGTTATGAATGATGAATAACCATTGCATCATGTTGCATTTTCATTTTTATTTTGAAATTGTGATTCTACACTCAAAACTGAGTACAGAATGGATATATTGATAATTTAATAGGATATGAAAAAGAGGGCTGGTTTCTTTTCTTTTAAATCAGTGCAAGTAAGTAAGAATGGTTACTTAAGGAATGACTCTTTTGAGATGACACATTGTTAAGGAATGGAACCTGAGCAGCCTGCTAAATACACGGAGAGCAGAAGAGATGGAAAAGTTACTGAGAAAAAAGATGGGGTTTAAAAAGTAAGGAACAGAAAGCTGACAGCTGAGGGCCCAGGTTTTCCTTCCAAGGACCTTCCACACGTGGGTTCTGGGATTCTCATGTGGGAGAATGAATATGGCCTGAATGCCACCTCCCTTCCTTTCCTGTCTCCTGTGCCTTTTTCCACAGTGTCAGGATATGGAGAGATTCTTGAGAGGCAGGGGGTGATTTTTTGGGGATTATTCACAGCACCCAACAGTGAGGGACTTGGCTGATGAGTCTTCAGAGGCTGCTCAAGAATCAGTGGAATTAAGTAGGTTCATCCAGAGGTCACTGGGAGTATCAGTACTTGGTGCCTCTTGCACTGAAGTTGGGTGATCAATACATATCTCTTTTCACAGAAATTGCTTAAAACATTTTAAGCTCCTTTCATCCCTCTTTGTTCATATTCAGAGCAATTTTCACAATGTCAGTGTGGATATATCATCAAAAAGGAGTGAGAGAATGTGGAGATGTCGTTTTTGTGCAGAACAGCACCAGCCTCTGCTGTCCCATCTTCACACCCCCTCGTCCAGCTGGAGCAGCTCAGAGTGGTTCACTTCATCCTTCCCACAGAGAGAGTAATGCTCCCCACGCTTATCCCAGGCTGAGAAGAAAATGAAGTCTGAGTAGCAGTGTTCAGGGACCTTGTTGACAGTGGCAGGTAGAAATGTGAGGATTTCTACTTCGTCATCATTGTTTTAAAGCTGGCACAAGTTTGCAGCAATGTGAAAGTTCATTGCTGATAGGCAAGGGCTCGAATCCCAAGCCTCAGGCTAGAGTGAGGTATGATTAACACCCTTTGACAGTCTGAGAAGGGAGTACAAAGACCATCTGAGCTGGGGAGGCTGAAAAACCCAGTTTCTGTTGCAGCTGAGATCCTCAAGGCTGAGGAACTTTGCTGAGAGAGTGGAGAAGTCAGCACTGCTGCTTTAGCTCTTCTGCTGATAGTCTGGATATTGGGGACTGGGGCTGTGGAATCTTCCACTAGCCTAAAAAACACCCTTTTCCTAATATTAAGCAAATTATTAGAAGAATGAAAATGTGGCATGTAAGTATGAAATGCATGAGAACCTTCACAGTTATTTAAATTAGTTTTGATCCTCCTAAAAGGGAAAAAAAAAAAAGGCAGAAAAAAATTGAAACAGCACTGTCTTGCAGCGTGAAATCTTTCTGGCATTGGTGAAGCAGGCTGTGTTCCACCTTTTCCAGATTTGCTACAGTAATATTGCTTTTTCCAGCACTATATTGTTGTGATAAACGCGTGCATGTTTTCTTCAGCCCTGAGTTTTGGCTTCAAGGAATCGATTCACGCTGGTGTTTTTCACANTTTTTTTCCAGATTTGCTACAGTAATATTGCTTTTTCCAGCACTATATTGTTGTGATAAACGCGTGCATGTTTTCTTCAGCCCTGAGTTTTGGCTTCAAGGAATCGATTCACGCTGGTGTTTTTCACAAATAAGCTATTATAAGGACTTCTGAGAGAGAAAATAATTTTAGCTTTCAAAATAAATTGGCTGCTGAGATCAGGAGCTGGAAATGTCAGGTGTGGCACCTGCAGTTACCTTGGACTTTCAAGGTCATGTGCAGGCACAAAAGTGAGAAAGAGCTTGCCTTCCAAAGGTGCTGGAATTCCTGAGAGTTCTTAGCATTTCTGATTTATTGCTGGTGGTTTTTTTAGGACTGAATTTTTAGCTTCTGAAAATATTTTATATGCCATTTAATTGCTGCAAATAGAATAGAACTTGGCTGTTTGTTTGATTTCCTCTAAAAGTCGATGAATTTTCTGAGACATGCAAACATTTCCAAAATACTCAGAAAAATGAAACATTCTCTAGTAGCTCCTTACCTTCTGAAACACTTATTTGCTTGCCAAAAATCGGGTGGACTGTGCAGTTTTCTAAAGGTTTAATGGAATATAATCATTAATGATTTGGTAATTTTTCTCTTAAGTGTTTGTTCATATGTCAGGCTGTGAGAATTAAGTGGAAACAGAAATACAAGGGTGTGCTGTGAAGTGACAACTGTTGCTATACTACACTACACGTACATACAGCATGTGTTGAGTTTGCTGTCTCTGAATTTCCTGGCAGGTTCCATATTTCAGTTATTTTGCTTTCCTTAGTTCACTGGGCTGAAAAAGCAGAAGTAAAACTTCCAGTTTTACACAGTGGGAACAAGAATCATAAATTGCAAAATAGTGCATTAACTTTTAAGGTACTCCTAGGTATCAAATACACAAACATCATTTCAGAGGCATCCCCCAGGTTTTTGTTCTCTGAACACTTCTCAACTCATTCCAAATGAAAGTGACTGGAAGTACACACGTGAATAATAATATAAAATATAGTGTTAAGAGCTAATCCACTTAAATCTCCATCAGAGTCTGTAATTCTACCTATTCGTCATTCGTGCAAAAGCAGATTTTTCAGCCATAGCTTTTAAAACGCCTCAGGTTCATTCTCTACTCTTCCTTAGCTCATAGCCTCAGAATAAGGAAGGAAAAGTGCTGGTAATGTAGACAGAAATGAAATGTGTTTGTTTCTCTCAGCTTTTTTCTGTACTGCATGGCTCACAAACTGCTGTGTACTTGGCACTAAATCCACATGAGAAAGTAGAGTTATATTGTGAAATGGCAGCAGTTACTGCAGCATGGTTTCAGGACAAACTCACAGCTGTCTGCTTTTGGATCAGTCAAGTGTGGAGTTAGTGCAGGGAAAATGTTTAGCCTCAAGAGGGAGAAAGCCAGCTGCCATGTCCATTAGCACCCTTTGTTGACCATCCAAGAACACCAGCAGCATCCAAGGCAGCTTTGTCCCAGCTCCCTTTGCTGGAGGAAATTATTGGAAGATGCTCAGTAAGTGAGCAGAGAATGGCATGGGTGAGAGTAAGGCAGAGGTAGAAATGCATTTAGATTTTGAGGTACAGTTTTTTTGATTCTTTGGGCATCCTCAAGTGAGACTTAATTTGCACCTGTCCTTTCAAAGAAAAAGGGATTATTGAAACACAAGACAAGAACAGAGAGTCCCTTTGCCCTGCATGGCAAATGCAGAAAGAACAGGCCCCTCAAAAGGATAATCAACGGAATGTGCTAATGTTTGAGCCAGCACTTTCAAAATCCTCAATTAATTTTGGGGCTGAGGATATTGGGTTCTCAATCTGAGCACTCCAGCTGCACTTGAATTATCTGAGAGCATAGATGCTTGGGATCTCCTAAAATGAGATCCCAGCTGTTTCTGGTTGATAAGTCTAAAATTAGTAATCACTTTTGTCAATTTTATTTTAAATTAAAAATTAAGTGCTTTCATTCATTATTTGTATTACATCATAGCACTTGGGAGCCCAGTCACAAATCAGGATGCTGCATTATTCAGTACATACAGGCAAAGAACAAAAGATTTTTAATGTCCAAGAGATCTTACAGTTTAGCTATAAAACTCTTTATGAAAAAAAAGTAAAGGGTGCAAGGATATATGAGATCTGATTCATCAGGATTTTTAACATAACCAGCAGACTAACCAGTAGTAAGTTCTTCCTTTGTAAAATTTTGTTGGTTTTTGGGGGGTTTTTTGTGGTTTGGGTTTTTTTTTATTATTTGTTTAAAGGGTAGAAGTTTAAGGAAAATTGAACAGAAACAAACCAGTAGCTCTTCTGGATTACATGTCAAGCTGTGCTTCTCTCATCCCATGCATACATTGCTGCAGTTGGTATGCACCGTTATCCTCATCCCTGCAATGGGTGGATGTGGCTGGTTTGATTTCAATATAACACCAGTTGTTCTTTTGCTAAACTTTTAACAGTTTCCACAGTTTCCTTTTTTTTTTTTTTCCCCTGCAATTCCTCCTGGGACTATAATCAACAGATGAAGCATTATTTTTGTATAGATTATAGTTGTTGAGTTGACTAATAACATAAGGCAAGACAGAGAAATTGCTATTGATGTCCAGATAATATCACTCAATGGAAATTCTCAACTTTGAAAGTTAAGAGAAGTACTAAGGAGAAAGATGTACAGCTGACACTGTGATCGAAACTCACATATTAATGCAGTGCATTTGTATTCTGTGCTAATTTCCTCTAGACAGTGTTTGTGTGTGTGTGTACATAGAGTTGTGTTTTCCTGGATTGTGTGGACGGATGAAAACAAAACATACAGGGAAATATCTGAGTACTTTGTTCTCCTTTTGTGTGAGCATTGCTATTATTCCCCAACTAATTCTTGTTATAAGACTGAAGCATTGTATTTCAATCTGTGAAAAAAGAAAAGTCGTTGTTTAAAAAACAATGTAGAGGCAGGAGTTTGAGTCATGACAGAAAGCTGTGTACACAAAGAATAAAATCCTTAGCAGGTTGCTTGAGTGGGGTTGTGTCGAGTCTCCTCAGCACGGATGGTGCATCCACGCTGCTGTACGTACGCACCAGATAAAGAGTGTTTGTATGTGTACTTATAACAAAAGGAGAAATCGTATTGACAATGTGGACAAAGAATTTTTGAAGAGTTGTTTACAGTTTGCTGGAATAGAGGACTAGTACAAAACCTACTATAGTATATAAATGTGTATACTCACCATTTCTTCATCATTTTTACTTTTTAATTAATTTTTATTTATGAGACCAAGCCAAATTTCTGAATCTGATCATCATATTTGGATGAGAGTAGGAAACAGATGTGAATTTTAGCATTCAGATCTATCCTAGCTATCTGACTGGGTCTCTGCTGGCTATTTTTTATGGTTTTAATCACTTCCTCAAGTACTTGACACATTCTTGATCTGGGCCACCAACATTTTTCCATCTTGGCACTAAGAGATAAGGAATTATTTCTCTGTGTCTGTGCAGGTGCAATGCGGAATTATCCTGAGTGCTCATGGCTTTCTAATTCAAATGAGACAATCACAGAAGGTTGTACAAATCCACTAACAGCTGAGAACACCCCTGAAATATCCATGTAAACATCCTACAAGAACTATTCTCACATTGACCCTAAAGGCACTTTTATACATCTGAAAGTTTCTTGTAAAGCTCCATTTAAAATATTATCTTTACTTCAGACTTTCTTGTCTTCTGCAGGACCCTCTAGTCCCGAAAAGCTTTCTTGTCCTCCTACACGCCATATTCAGCTTGCTCTTGATTACAGTTATTTCACCCCTGTAAGAATTCTACTTCCAAAAATACATATAAAAGCTTTTATTTCTGTGCTATTCAGCAGAAAATAGCCACAGCATGGAGGCCACAGAAAACTGTGGGTCCTGTTTCCTGTGTACTTGCATTAAACAGTGGAGAACGAAAGCCACTGAACCATTTCCGTCCACCTCTGTGTGTCTCTCCTCTGGAGACCTGACATGGAGTTTTCTGTCTCTAACAAGCCCTTCCACTTGATTTCCAAAATCTGGTCATCTCCACACTCCAAAACAGCATTTTGTCTGATTACTTAGACAGCTCCAGACCGAATGTGTTTCACAATCACTTCCAGTGAGGGCCTTGTCCTGTCAAAAAAAAAAAAAAAAAAA
>VZTA01015052.1:417535-453139 GCA_013398855.1 Mohoua ochrocephala | reverse complement strand
GAGGCGTACTAAAAAAAAAAAAAAAAAAAAAAAAAAAAAAAAAAAAAAAAAGAAAGGAAAAATGCAGTTCTGTCTTTAAACTCCTTTCATAAGCAAGAGGGCATAATAATTTAAAAATAGTTCTCTTCTAGATTATCAAGGCTTTACTTCCAGTTATGGCTGGTGTACCTTGAGCCAGTCTTAAAAACCATTTTCAGAAACATTCACCAGTACTGTCTGATTTGGTCAGTTCCCAGGACTTCCAGAGGAGATACTAATCCTGATTGTTCTCCATTCATGGAGAAGGGGACAAAGGGGACAATACAGCAAACTGCCAAAAGGTCAGGCTTATTTATTTGAACTTCTTTTCTTTTTCCTTCAGGAATTAGAATTCCTAGATCATCTTTAGCTGGTTAAGCAAGAAGGGGCAATGTTAGGGAATCTCTCATCTTAGCTGGAAGGAGACATTCCACATCCTTGATTTCCAGGGAGAGGTGGTTATTATAAATAAAACAAGTTATATTAAAAGCAGTGTAAATATCAGGACAATGTATCAATAGTTAGATATAGCTTTAGTGATTTTTATTTCCTAGTAGGTGACTTGGGTACACTTTAATGGAATTAAAGATTTATCGTGAAGGTGCTGTCAATGTAACAAATATAAGGAGAATAAAACTGCAGGAAAACGTTGCCATGCTTATAAAAATTAATGTTTTTACAAAGTAGAGACATAGTAAGTGGATATAGGGGGGGAGGGGTTTTGGCCATTCAACCAGCCCTAATAGCAAACCTATCTCTTTTAAAATTTTTAATATATTGACATTTTGCAGCAGGAAAATCAAAGTGACATATTTCTCCATGGAGTTGAATTTTCAGCAATTTCCTACTAATGGATGAAAGTTTCCCCTCAGCATGGATGTTGCTCATCACTGTAGCTCAGTTTTGAGTACAAGCTTGATTTGTGAAATTTCCATCTTAATATCTAAAAAATTTTCGTGTAACATCATTTGGTTTTTTCTGCCTTCATGATTTTTAAATGTTCCCAGTTAGTCACCTCTGCAACATATTAAAGATCTCCCCTTTTCCACAGCTGAATAGCAGCTATTCCTGGCAGTTTGTTTCCTCAGCAGCCTCACCCCAGCCGACAGAGCCCTCTCACAGCACCTCCTCTGGTCTGTGCGGCACAAGTTAACAGCAGACCCTCCTCAGTGCAGAGAAGGGTGATGGATGAGGCTTTCCCTGGCCTCCACTTTTCTGGATGCTTTGTTCATCAGTTTGATGGAGTTAGAGATGTGATTTCATGTCAGAAAGGTCCTGTAATCTGATTTCTGCATTTGTGCACAGAGTAGGTCTTTATCTAATTATTCCTGTGTAAGGGGAATTACTTTTTTTTAATGAATAGTATATTTTTGAAATCCATCCAGTCTGGGTTTAAAGATTTTAGGAAATGAGAATGTAAAAATTCACTTGGTCATTTTTCCTAGTGATTAATTGATGATAATGTAGCATGTCATTGGAGTAGAAAAAGAAAAAAAGTTCTGACATGACTATAATAGGAAGATTCTCAGCTTTAGAAATAATAGATATTTCATTGTGCTTAATTTTCCCTTCATTTATGAGTTACTGGAAATTTTTGGATAATCTGAATTGGAATTGGAGTAGGT
This sequence comes from Mohoua ochrocephala, assembly GCA_013398855.1. Taxonomy (NCBI): domain Eukaryota; kingdom Metazoa; phylum Chordata; class Aves; order Passeriformes; family Acanthizidae; genus Mohoua; species Mohoua ochrocephala. Next base: position 451,496 of record VZTA01015052.1, on the reverse strand, counting down.
TCTAGTAGCTCAAGTATTTAAAGAATAATAAATTCCATTAACTATCCTGTTTACTATCTAAATAACAGAACAAGACTCTGTTGGTTTGTTTTGAGGCTTTTTTTTGTATATTATTTTAGGATTTGGGGTTTTTTTTTCATTTTTGTTCCCTGTAATGGAAGCGATAGAACTAAGTGATATCTGTGGGGTTTTTTTGAATTTTTTACAATCTTGTAGACATGCTTTCAATAAAAGGGTGCACATATAAACACAAGATGTATATTTAGGAAACAGCAGTTTCTGCAGAGCAGAGTCCTCTGAGATTTCAAAATCTAAGTGGGGTGTTTCAAGTAATGTTTAAGTTTTGAACTAAGACTTTGCACAGGATAAATTTCACTGCCAGAAATGTGGAACTCCAAGAGGAACTCCAGTGTACATCTAGGAGTGCTGCTTAATAAATAAGATTTAAGAAAAAATTGTTATTGTGTCATTCACAATTTAAAGACAAACAATCAAAACCAACCCACAGTATCAGAAGAGTTTATTGCCTTAAATTTTATCATGTTTTCCTTACAAACTGTTAATTTTTTTCAGTTGAGTGAAAAAAGCATCATGTATTCCCCTAATTCAAAACTTGTGAGACCAAGCAACTTTGTGGATTTTCTTCATCTTCTCATATTTTAATAATTTTCTTGCTGCTGTAGAGAAGATGGTAATAAAATGGGCACAACATTCTGGGAAAAGCATCTAAAATTTCAAATGCTGGTAGAAAACCCCTGAGGAAAAATATTTCCATCACAAAGTGTTCTCTTTTCAAGGAATCTTTGAAGTCTGTCATAGGACTCCACATTCAAAAATCTCCCTGCTTTGTTTCTTTTTTAAATTAATCATTTGAACATTTTGGGGGCTTCAAATGTTTACTGGTGATTATTAAGACACTGAAGTACTGAAGAAGACTCATGAGGCTGCATATTTACCCTCATAGCCTTTTTATATTTTATTTTGACAAACCATCAATTGGAATTTTTAATTCAAACTATTCTCAAATGTTACAGCATTTTTACACAGTATATTATCAAAGTATCGAGTCCTTTGATAGGGGTAATTAAACATGCCAAGTTTGTTTCCATAGCCCTAAGTCTGCAATTGCTTCGTCTTTCGTTCTGTTCATGACTGACTTCAGCTCTGTTTATTCCCAGCAAAGCCAATGGCAATGCTCCATCCCACTAAATGGGGGTACATTTATATCAGAATTTATGATAAACAATTATTTTGGAATAGATAATAAACCAGTGGGCATTAGAAAGTGCAATCACAGATTAAAAAAAAAGTCAGTTTTACATTGATTAGTGATGAGAGTTTTCTGATTAAAACAAGAGTGTTATTTGTCCTTTACTTGGGATGACAGAAGAAATAAAAAGAGCATCCCTATTTATTTGGAAAAAAAAAATGAATACGTTACATGAAATGATTCTTTAAAAAGAAAATTAAATGTAGTATAGACTTTGTGCACTTTAACGAAGTTTAAATGTAAGTTTTGTGAGGTTTTACAAACTCATACCTGCCACATAGTAAGTGGTTGTTTTGAAAGAAATTGTACTTTGAATTGGAACCTAAATGTTATGCTCGTGAAATCATTTTCCCTGTCCTTAAGCTGGCACTGAGTAAGGTGGTTTTTTTCTTTTTCTAGCCAGGGAATGGCAAGGAATTCTCTAACATTCTGTAATTGTCTTGGTTTCACAACATAATACCAGTTTTGTGTCACTGGCTGATCCTTTTTATTTTCTTTCTCTTTGTCTGAGAGTGCTGGAACATCCCACTGCTGGGCCTTGAGTTTGTCATTGGAATACATCCTAACAGAAATTTCTATTCACAGAACAGGGTCCTCTTTATTTTAGATTTGTGTAGAAGTGAACAAACAACAAGTATTTTAATAAAGGCAGCAGTGATAGCTCAGGAATAAGGTTTAGACTTAGTGTCTGTGCCAGGGAGTACATTAGTGAAAAATAAAAGCTTGTGAAATGGCATACTACTGACATGAGCTGATTATGATAATGCCTTAGTACAAATTTTTGAAAATCAGATACTATAAAAATATACCATTAACTTTATGTTAATAAAATATTTTGCTTGATGCCTTTTAAATTATTCATTTGAAGTAGTCTAAAAATATAAAAGAACTCTTATTATCATTCAATTTACATGATTACTTTAAGTTCACTTTTTTGGTTTAACATAAACAGAGTATAAAATCCCCATCAAGGTTTTAGATATTTAAAATGTATCATTTTTATGCAAAAATTGGAGCCTGTTAGGATGTTAAGGTTGTCATTAGTATAAATATAACTCCAATTTCTGATTTGAAACTATTTTACACATAGAAATTACTGCGTTTGCTGATTTGTCTCATTATTTCTACTTTGATTATTCATATACTCTTTTGAAAAATACAGTTTTACAAAATAAAACCTAAAAGCTCTATAAATTGACTTAATATTGCTAGGAACCTTTCTTGTTAGTAACACAGGAATCAAGGTAGCCATGGAAGGAGATATTTGGTTTATTGAATATGGGAGTTGTTATTTTTTAAGTAAGCTGAGCTTTCTATGACCAGTGGCATCAATCCAAGTATGGCTGAGGCACACTAGGACTCACCAAAAATGTCAAGTGGGGCAGGTATCTTTTTTCTGATAAGGAAGACCCCATGAGCCATAGCAGGGAGGCTGAGAGACCTCTCTGCATTATCTGGGGGTGGCTGAAATTTGGAGAAGGTGTTCCCTGACCCTCCGCTGTCTCTGATGGTGTGAGATCACAGATTCAAACAACTTTCTGACATTTAGGATCACTGTTGTTTCCTAAAACTGGTGACAGCTTCTAGAGGATCAAATGATTTTTTTGTTTTCCCTTTTGTTTCTGTTTGACTGTGAAGTCTATTTCCTTTGGCTATAAAGACAATTTTAACAGCACAGACTTGTCCTCAGACTTCTGAGTCTGATCTGTCCATCTTCAGGAACACTCAGTCCCTTGAATACCAAGGGTCCCCCTCCGGGAGGCCCCTAGGCGCAGCAAGCGGTGGGAAAAGGATTGGTGGTTGCAAAAGCCAACTCTCAGCACTCAGTTTTGTAGTGATGAAATGAATTTTATTTGGGACTTCCTATGGAGAGCTGTGTGCACAGAGGATTGAGAGACTGGGGAGATAAACCTTGGCACTGGAATGCGGCCACAAAATGAATAAGCCAGCTTTGCAGTCATTCACAAGGGATACGGCCTGAAATCAACTCAGGCCTGGATTGCCATCAGCCAGCATATGCAGGGGATTCTCACAGCTGCTGTGCTCAAGCCTTGTTTATTGTAGGAGGTCACAGAAAATAGATGGTTTCATTTCTTATTTCTAAGAGTCATCTCTGTTTTCTGTGCTACAGACTTAATCCCCACCAAAGCCACTCTGGCTGAGAAACACTAGACAGTGTTATTTCCCTCTGATTAGCACTTTTTCCCAAATGGTTGTTTAATCTCCATATCTGGGTTAATTTGAAATAGCAACTGAGAACACAGAGACTTCCAAGAAGGAAGGAAATATATTGTACTGCCTTGCTAAAAAATTATCTTCACATAGTAAAAGCAGTTGGATGAGGTGTTCGCTGGTAAAAGGCACTTTCCAGGCCTGATATCATTCACTATATCAGAATTCAGAGACAGAGAAAATGTAGTAATTCCTAAAGGGAGGTTCAGAAGCAAGTTTGTGTAATAGATGAGTCACTGAAACTGATAAAGCCTGTTGGGGGATCTTTTCTTTCTTTAAACCCTGAAGTCATCTTGTGGGGCATCGTATTAGGTCATGTCAGCCAAACAGGGACACGATTTAGTGATGGCCTTGGCAGTGCTGGGTTAACATTTGGACTCGATGATCTTAAAGGTCTTTTCCAACCTAAGGGATACTATGATTATTCCCTATCGTACCAGTTTGATGATGGATCCATCAGCAATTTTTTAAAAAATCGACATCATAAGTAAAATAAAAAACCTTCGGCAAAGGATTTTAATACCTATTTCCACATTCATTTTTCATCTTGCATTGTACAACTGTCTTAGCTGAAAGCAAACAATGCTAATTTTGGTGCCTGTGCTCTTAGTGCACTGTCTTGTACAGTGCATAACCCTACTAGCTGGAGAGAAAGCAGGGTGTTATGCAACAAAGAGTGGTTTTACTTTGTGCATTAGTTTCTAGCTTCAGGGGTTTTTTAAAGTTTAATTTAGTTTCTTTTTTAGCTCTTCTTTTCTTTGTTACTTTATGCTCCTTTCCTTTTGGTCAGCTCTCACAAGGCTCACGCCAAGGTGTGAAACGTTCGGCATTGTTTTGCAGCAGTATTTGTCTCTCTGGGAGGAATCGGAGTTTGTTTCACTGGCAACTCTGAAATCACCTCTGGGTCTGTCATGTGGTTAAGCTGCAGATGGTTTGCATGAGTTGCTTGTTTGAACTGCATGAAATGTCCCTCTGGACTCTGCTGTGATTCTGAGGAATATATGCACTATCAGTCACATGAAAACCAATCCATGTTTTACTTTTCTGTGACATTAATCCTCACTAGCCATGGGTTTAGTTGTACAGTTCAGCTGCTTCTTCAGGTGAGGGGAGAGGCACCGGTGGGATGCCATAGGAAGCTATAACAAACCTTTCACAGGCATCACAGCCTGGTTTAACCTCAGGAGATACCACTGCAGATAGTCAGGGATGGATGGGGAAGAAAATTCTCACACAGAAGTTGATGTCAAGTATCATACCGTAAAGGAAACTTTTTTCTTCCTCGGCGGATTGCCAATATAAGAAGGTTTCAAATAAATACAATAAGTAGTTTTTTCCTTTGCAGTAGTTTTTAAAGGATGAATTCTCTTTTTCAGAGGAGTTTCTATAAAACGGGTGCTGTGGCGGTCAGGCTGCTTTTCTACAGCACTGTAACATTTTTGTATGCAGCCATGCTTGATGTGAAAGCCACAGGCAATGCTGCAGCTTGTTGATGGTTTGTCACTCATCGAGTTTCCCTGGCACAATTTATGTATATGCAAATACAACGTCTTGTCATGCCGCTAGATATTTTAAATGTCAAAAAACTCTGGTTACCCTGTACGACAGCAGAGGATTACAATCCTTGCATGGCATCGTGGTTCAGAAAGAGATTACCGAGCAGCTGAAACAAGAGTAATATTTCACACTGAAAATACTGAATACATTGAGGAGAGGTTATTGGCTTTATGAATGTAGGGCTCGTGAAAGGTGTTCAGTTATCATTTCAGGAGTTTCATCTCTAATTATTGTTAACCTGAGACACCAGCACATTGTGATTAGAGACAGCAAGGCAATATTTTCAAAAAGCTTGTTCATGATTTAAATACTGAATGACCACACTTTCAAATATTCTCATTATATGAAATATTGACCACTTGTGAACATCTGGATAGAAATGCCAGAAGGGAAACACCTTGAGTGCTTAGTCCTCCTGAAAATCTCCCATTTGCTCTTATCAAACTTCAAAAATCTCAAAATGTGTGGTTTCGTTACTCAGATTCATTATTTAGCTGGCTCACCGATTTTTAAATTAAATATATTTTATACTCTTTCAAAAATGCTGAATAATATTTTAGATTCCAGAGGCTGTCACTCTAACTGAATATTGGAATCCCGCTAAAATGGGATGTTTAATTTGACATAACATGAATAGATGGTCTGAACAGGACAGAAGGCCAAACAAACAAACTCTGGGTAAATAAGGTGGTAATGGAACTGCAAACATGTCTTAGGTTAATTCGACTTTGTGTTGTCAGTCTTGAGTTGTAGATGAGATCCAAAAGCGTTTTACTGATGAGTTCGTTTAAAGAAGAAGCAACAGCTTTGGTGTGAAAAACTGGAAGCCAGCCTTGTTGCAATAACTGGCTTTCCTACCTTAAAAAAAGTTTACTTTCATCCTGTGGCGCAACATTCAAATTGTAAGACTGAGAGTTGCATTTCTCCTCATTCTCATGCAAGATCCAAATGGATGCATCAGTTATCAGTTATGTGTGTATCCCAAGGCAGGCTGTGGTCAGCTGTCAGACCTCTGTGATGTTCTGGTGAGAGAATGTGAAACCATGGGCTCTAGCAAATTACAGGATACGAATGTTGCATCTTCCCTATTTCCTCCTCCTCTTCTATGAAGAGGAAGTTGCAAACTAAAGAGAAAAGAAGAGCCTCTGCATTCTCTCGTGAAGTAAAAGTTCGTAACTTGAGCTGTTTAGTTTGCGAAAGGGGCGAGGCGGTCACTTTGAAGCGTTCAGCTTTGTGTTGCTGGGGAGTCACTGTTTGTAAAGGCGATACCGGCTCGCGAGTGTCACAGCACCTGCGAGTGTCACGGCACCTGCGAGTGTCACGGAACCTGCTCCCCATGGGGTGGCCTTGGGGCTGGGGCAGTGCTCACAGCACTGCTCTGATGCTGCGAGTCTGAAACTGTTTGCCGATGGCAGCTTCACCTTGTTTGTGTGGAAATCGCCCAGCTCTGACGCTTGTAGTATGATTGTTGCTTTGCACGGGTCCTTCCCTGGTACATGGATCTGTGCTTTCTTTTCTATTAAAAAAGTATTCCATCCTCATTTATAAATCCTTGAAATTAAAAAAAGGCATCACCATAGTGTTTTGGTATAAATTGGGGATTCACAAATTGCTGAAAGGTCGTGATGCCTGTAGGAAAAAATGTGCTCTGGCCCCCAGTCCTGGCAGTGTTTATCCAAAAGCAGAGGCACCTCCCATGCAAGCCTAAAATGTGGGCTCATGTTCTGAATTTGTTTTCCCCTCTCATTAGCAGGGTTGGAAAAACCGACAGATTTGACAAAGAGCTGCCTTGCACAGTGCTGGAGAATGCAGTTTTTGATGCCATCCCACACTCTTTTGGGTGTGAAATATGCTGGGAAATTATCCCACACTACCTGTGATCAACTGGGGAGTCTCCTGTGCTGTACTACCAGCAAACCAAGCCTAGGCAGGTCTGTCCTGAGGGAGGAACCCTGTACCTCCCTCCTCTGCGCCTTACAGAAATGTAGAAAAGCAGATAATGTAGAAGTTAAACTAGCAGTTTGTATGTCTAAAATATATTATTTTTATAGATAATATTGAATAATATTAATATAACAGTAAATCCAAAATCAATTTTTAATTTAGAAGGAATTGGGTAATGATATCTTGCAGAAGTTGCACAGATGTAGATCAAGGGGGCAGTGGCTAATTTTTTTTTTAATTTCAGCACTCATAAAGTTTAGTGGCAACTTTTTGAAAATGTTTTGGGAGCTGTAGTCCATCTCTCAGTTGATACATGACTGTACTACCAAGCATAATGACAGATGTATTTTTTTTCATATTTGCCAAGGAGAGAACCAGAAAAGCGCTCAACAGTGAGTGAATGATTTCCATGCTAAATCCCATGCATTATCCTTCACTTCATTTGGAGAAGTGAAATTTCTCACTCATAAGCGACCAGGCTGTTGGGACGTACAAAATCTGTGCTGATCATGACGATAACAGACTGTGCAATACATGGAAAGATATTTTGCCAAAAGCTTTGCTAGCAAAAAGTTTTGCTTCATTTATAAATTTCAGACCTAAGACACTACTAATGTTCTCTTTAAGAAAAGAGAAGAGATCCTGATTGAAATATAACATGGATTTCTTCAAACAACATGGAGGATTAAGACAGTGGGAGAAAAGAGAAGTTTTACAGGAAGTGTTTATTTATTAGCCAGGGCACATAGCTGGACTCGTGTACTCTGGAAATGGATCAGACACGCTGGCAGATCATCGAGGATCATACAGAAGTTTAATATGGTTTGCCATTTTTGTATAGGATTCTGTCTCATAACGATTGAGAAATAGTCACTGATAGTTGCCATAAAGGAAGAGAGTCACTCCCCAAGCAGCAGAAATTAACAGTAGTATGCAAAAAATATTGGAATTCATTTTGGATGCCAACAAGTACGAATAACAAAAACCAAGCATGAATGAATGAATAAAAACTTCTCATTGCTCTTTATAAAAAAACGACTTTTAGAGACATTTCAAAATGTGGAGAATATTAGATGTGCTGTTTGGATGTAGAATACTCTAAAAGGTATTTTCATCATCTTCAAGTCACTGTGGTAGCTCTGTCCCCTTTTGGAGAAGTCTGGCTGCACATAGCATTGTCCTTTTCTCAGATTCTCATTCTTCCAGAAAGAATATGTATTAATATTTTGAGTCATATTTACAAGTTGCCTGCTCTCATAAATGAGCGTTTTAATGTCGCTCAAAAGGGAGGTGTGATGATGCACCACCACACCTACACAAGACCTGCTGGTGTTTGAATTTTCATAGGGCATTCTTTTATAAATGCCAGACTCACAAAATGTCTCAGTAATTGTAGGCTGGGTCTCTGAATGTATCATGGCTACTCCTCGTGCAATGTATTTTCTGTTGTAAAAAACATTCTGCTTACAAGGCCTGTCCCCCAGAAAACTGCAGTAAAAAATATATTGTCTCCATTTGAAAGACATTTAGCTACAAAAAAAATGGATGATAGATACCTGCTTGCTTTTCGGGTTTTTTCACCTTTCCTTTCTTCCGTTCTTTCTTAAACTGTGACTGAGTTTCTCATGGTTTAGTCTTCATCCACCCCTAATGTACTTCCATATTTTAATTTATTTAAGGCTCCTAAAATTACTGACTTGCACAATATTCAGAATTTTTAGCTGAATACAGTGAGCAAAAGCCTCTGCTTGAATATATAACTGAATATATACTGCTAAACCAGCAGCACTCAGCTGAGTGTAATAGCCAAAAATTACTTGTGCAGTCACAGTTCATGAAGTCTTGTTCATTTGATGAGGAAACCTTCATTGTGAACTCAATGCAAGAGAAATCTGAGCTGTTTAACATTACGAGTCCCTTAAATGCACTTTGAAGCAGCATCTGATTCTTTAACTCTTATAACCTGTACCAGACTGGAATTGTTGCACTCACATGTGTTCAGTTTCTGCTTAGCATTTTCATGCAATAAATTTGGATTTGGCTTATATACACAGTAAATAAACTGTTTACCATTTATGTTCCTTTTGACTTTTTTTTTCAGTTTGAAACTCTTAAGTGTGTTGAGGAAGAAAACTTACTTAGCATGAGCAGAGTTACTTCAATTGCATTTTCTATTGTCATCTAGTCGCCTGCAAGTCCATTTGCGAGAGTAGTAGTTTAACTGTTAAGTGAACTTTTCAAACAGATGTATGTATGCTCTGTGTGTGCGTTGAGAGAAAATGAAAGTCCTCATCCCAGTTCTTGGAGAACTCATTGTGTAAATCTTCACCTGACTCAGATGGCCAAATTTCTCACGTGTAGAGATTCATCAGAAACCTCATGAAATGTCTAAGTTCCTCTGTAAAATGTCAAAACTTTTCCTACTGGAAAAATTGCTGATCCAAATCAGAAGCAATCAGGTATTTAATAAAGGGGCACTAAAAACTTCATGTCATTAAAATATTGTGACTTTGGAGGAGGAGGGGGTGATTATTTTAATGAGGAAAAGCAGAAGTGCCTCCGTGTTTAGTTTACAGACTCGCTTTCTTTAGATGAAATATTCTGCTCTGTTAAAAAAGATAATTTTTCTAAAAAATGTAGGAAGGAAAGACAACGGTCAAAACCCAGCTATTATTATATGGGTAGCTGCAGAGAGTGATCAAATTCGTACGAGTGCCCAAGTTTTTATTAAAACTGCTAATATCTTTTCTATTTAGATGCACATAAAATAAACAGCACATCAAATTTTATACATATATATAATCGATGATCTCAGATAAACTGTAGCCTTTATTCCAAATTCATAAGCATTATTCTCATTTATAATTATATTCTCCATTGTGAGACAAACACAATAGGAATTCTCATATTATTAAAAAAATATATAGAGAGAGAGAACAATTATTCACTGTAGTTGCCTGTAATCTTCCAGAATCTTTTTTTCTTTTTGTGCAGATGCTCCCTTATAAGTACATTACTAAAGAGTAAATCTAAACAAGATAAGAAGAGAAAATTAGAAGCCTTCTCAATACATTTTCTTCCCCACAGCAGGAATTACAAAATAATTTCGTTTCTTTTTTCCAGTTCTTTGCTGTTGCCCAGCCAACACCTGAGGGATCACGAACAAACCTGGGAGTAAGTAATTAAAATTCAAAGCTCCAGTATTCAGATAGTTTTTACACTTTCTTTTGCTTCCAACTAGCAAGGAATTTTCCAGACAAGCTTTTAATTAACAGGTGAGTTTAATTGATATGTGAGTTTTCTGTAAATGGAAAGGATATCAGTGAGAAGTATGGCAAGACTCTTTCATACTCCCAGTTTAAGACTGTTTGTTTGCATGTCGATGAATCTGTTTTCTTTAGTGAATAAATAAAACTGAAAATACAAGTATTGGGAAGAGCTGAGGCAGAGTTAACTAGGATGATGCTGATTTTCATAGCACCTCCTCAAAGGAAACTCTACCTCAGCTCTACGTGGCAGAGCTTAGCCTGTGGTCTGGAATCAAAAACAAGTGGTGGAAATTCATAGGCACCATAAGCAACCTGTTGTGCTTAAATAAACCTTTTGTGATTTCATTAGGTTGGATTTAATTTCACCTAAGTTTGCCATCCAAAACACAGGTGACCACAGGACTTGTGCTCCAGCAAGTGGAGATTGAGAGTGTTGCTGAATCCACCTGAAAAAGAGAAGAGCCACCTTCTGTAGGTGGCTAAAACCTGGCTGCAATGTGCCTTTATGCCTATAAGCATTTATTTCTTTGGAATGAAACATGAGCAATGATTGCTACAACAATGCTGTAGTCAAATACATAAAATTTGAGGTTCAGACAAGAACTTGAGAACTCAGCCGCTCATCTAATTACCAAAACACCCGTCCCTGTGCACTGACCAGCCAGGGAACACGCCTGTCTTTTCTTCTAAAACAGATGGTGCTTTCAGCGTGCTGTAAGGTCACCAAATTCAAGCTGTTACAAACCAAAACCCAGTTCCAAAGTTTTGCACCTCTCACAGAGATGGCTTTGCCAAGCAGCCCACTCTGCTGTAATGTGGAGGAACTGGTGGACCGGGCACAGCGGTGGCAGAATGTCACCAAGCGTCCGGGAGGCTGATCTAAGTCACTGCTTGGGACTGATCCAAGAATTGGAGAGCAAAGGCTTAAAGCCACCTTTAACTTCCCAGGAGTTGAATTTGGCATCATAATACCAACCCAAAGAGCTGGCTCAAAGCTTTATGAAATTGTAGAATATGTGAAAGCAAGCTGTGAAGATTTAATCCAGATAATATCACAGTGGTATAACGATGGGCTGGGGTAGCAACTGGGAGATTTGGCAGGGGCTCCGTTGCAAAATGGCCAGCATTTCCTTCTTCAGGATTATTATTTCTTTGTTAAAATAAAGGATAGGTTGTTAAAACAAATATTTTCAAAGTATTTCACTGTATACTGAACAGTGAGCACTGCTGTACACTGAGAAACAAATTAATGAATCAAACATTGCAGCACTATCCACAGGGGCTCGTTTAAAAGCAAATGCATGACAGAGCTGGAAACCAGCTTAAATGCAAATGAGCGAATGTGATGAAATCTGTAATGTTTGATTCATTAATTTGTCTCTCATCGTACAGCAGTGATCATTGTTTAGCATGTGCTACTAATGAAAGACCTTTATAGGCAAGGATTTCCAAATTTATAGATGAGCTTTACTTTAACAGAGACGTTCTGTCACAAAACCCTTCATGGCCATGAGATTCTTGCATCTGTACTAATTAGTTGAAAAGAAAAAGAATTTAATATATATTAGTTTTCTTATTATGCAGGCTAGCAGATGGAAGGAAGGAGAGCCAGCATCATCTGATCCTCTAGTTTTCAAAGGCCACCAGCAGCTAATATGTTATAGTTAAAAGGAGAAAAATACTGGAAAAAATAACATCTTGGCTATATGATGAAAAGAAAAGCCCCGCTCCCAGGCTTTAGAAACAATTACTTTCCAGATTTGAATCTACTGAAGAAACATGACTGAATCCCTAAAAGGGGTGGAGGAGGGTGGTCAATGTTATTATTTCCCTTTTATAGAAGTTAAACCATGGACTATCACTCTGACAGATATAATGGCAATATAGATTTAGTCTTGCACAGCAGTGACATCAGCGTCTATTTGTCTGCTCCTTAACTCTCAGCCTGTAGCTGTGATTCCCTTCTCAGTCGTTCATATGACTCTAAATTGGGGCAGACAGGACAGAAAAGTATTATCAAAGTAAACAGCCACTGTAGGGCATATCATAAAATTTATCAATTTATCAAATTTGCAGAAATTTGTGTAGGTTTCTTCAGCATTCTGATGGCTTTGGTTAGTAAGGATCTCCACGCGGCATTTCGAGAGTTGGGTGGCACTAACCTCCCGGTGTACCAGGAAAAAAAGAAAGAGAGAAGTCTTTTGTAGCATATCAGCAGCACATAATAAAAAATTGGCTCGGTTAGGAACCACATTTCCAAGACTCCTGTTCCAAATCCAAACAACATGCACCAGGCCAATCTGTCTATTTATTTCCGTTCTGTATTTACAGTGCGGTGACATTTAGGCAAGTACAGTGCTAATTGCCTTGCAGGTACCTCTTGGTATTGACATCTGCAATTAATCACTAAGCAGGCAACTCTTGAGTCAAAATTCCAATTTTGATCACGTCGCCGTAGAAATGTGATATATTTACCAGCTTCTGAAGCCATTTTTTTTCTGACAGGACAGTTTCTGTTCTCTTGGCTTTTTCTGAAATTGCAAACTAAGATGTCAAATATTGTCTGCTACAAAACAGCTAGGTCTTGAGGGCAGCTAGAGAGGGTTGTAATGTCATTAGTAATGACATGAAAAGGTTTTCCTGAGAAAATGACTGTCTAAAATAATAGAAAATCTGGTTCTGCCGTAAACAGAATTTGGTTTTTACAGCTTACTATACACTAAAGCAAAACAATACACACTTTTTCAGTGGTTACCAAAATGATTTGAAAAAGAGGATTGAAATAGGCATTTAGAAGTGTATGAATCACGATAAATATTTCCTCAGTGAAAAGTTTCTAAAGCCTTCTGTCTAGAAGTCTTCTGTCTTTTCTTTTGTTGGCTGGAAAAATGGCCAACAAGAGAAAAGAAATCCACGTGCAAAGATATCAAAAAGTAAATTCCATGAAAATTTCATTTCTGTTTTCACGTAGCATTAAACTTCAATCTTTTTTTTGCTTAAATCTCTTTTTCTATGTACAGATTTTCATGTTAGCCAGTTAGTTTTCAGCTTCCCCAGCAGCATTTAAACTCCATTTCTCCATCCTCTCTTTATCAAAAGTTAAAAATACTTTTTGTAGCTGTTTCTGAACTTAGAAAACTGGTATTTCATGGAATAGCTGCATCTTCTACCCTTGAACCACTATGACATTTCGTTACCTATTCCGTGCCCCTCTTTTGAATGCATTGTTTCCTATTCTCTGGGATTAGAAATACAATATTGGGTGGGCGGGCTTTCCACCCAGGGCACAGTGATTCGTGTGGCTTCTCTCTGGCAAGGCAGTTGTGCATTCTCTGGGTGGGGCTGGGAGCAGGATGAAGGGCTGGGCTGGGAGCAGGATGAAGGGCTGGGCAGGGAAGCTGTTGTGCCTTCCCGCCGGGGAGGGAAGTGCAGGTGCTGCCAGAGATACATCGAGGGGTGCAGGGTTGGAGAGCAGGCCCAGGAGCTGACTGGAGGCAGCAACTGCTGTGGTGCTGAAATATTTATTATCTTTAATCACTAAAATGTTCCACAGCATTGGCATCAAAGGGTTAACAGGGTAATAGCAGGGACATAGAGTAAGTTGATCTTGGTCTTAGTGGGACTTCTTTTGTCTCTCTTCTTTTTTATTTTTTGTATTGTTCACTTCTGTCTATTATAGTAAAGTCTTTGAAGTCCTAGCTACCATGCTGGTTTTTTCTTCAAAAACAGTTTTTGCTTATTTTGAAATGCACAGCTGCATTGTTGATAAAGCATTTTCTCATGGTTATGTTTATTTCCATTTGTGGATCTATTGCTTCTCTCCTGAATGTTGTTCCATTTCTTAGCAGCCTCTTTTCACCATCTCTTTTAGCATGTCCAATCCTTTACATCAGTCTTTTGGAGGGTTTAATTCCTCAATTCTTCATCTGATGGTATCAGACCTGTTTATGTTACCAGGCACAGGCAAAGAATTTAACTTGTATGCCCTGTTCCGCTTCATGCACATGTTTATTAGTAAGCTGGTAATGTTGTAAGAAGTTGCAGTAGCCATTGCCTGATGCAGTACAAAAATTACAGTGTAGTAATTCAAAAATGTGTTATCTCAAAAGAAGGTTGTTCTTAGGAACTTTTACTTGATTCAAGTTACAGCAGGTGGTTTTAGCTAGTTAGAGAAAACTTTTTAAACTTTCTTCTTTTAGGTTATTTTAGGTATTGTAGAAGCTTTAGAAATCCAAAGGTGTTATTGCTGAACAACTGAAATAACTACTTCACGAGCCCCTAGAGATTTTATTTCAGCGTTATCCAAGGTGTTTCCACTGAACAACGAAATGTTGCACTTTTCTCTTTAGTGACATTGTATTTTAATGTTATGTAAAGTAGCTTTCAAAAGAGACAATCACTACTCCTAGTCCACAGTCTATGTCCAAGGACATTTTTAGTTTTTCCTTTAAGTGTTTAGGAAATAGTTTGTAGTTTATGCATAGGCATGAGAAAACAAAAGAAACTGGAGATAACAGAAGAGACTTCAAATTAATAAAAAAGTTACAGTTACTTAAAAGTGTTTCCAAGGCCACCGAGCTGTATGTTTAATATCTTGGCAGAGCACTGGGATGGTTTGAAGGCTCTGACACAGTATGAGCAATTCCCTGGTTGCTGCACAGCCCCACAGAGTGACCCACGGGAGGAGTGCGGCACAGGGATCTCTGAGCTCAGGAATGGGTGTCCGTGACTCTGGAGCTCAGGATTCCTGGCAGGGCTGCAGCTGCCTGTGTACAGCACTGTCCGGCTGCCACCGTGCCCTGGCTGATGTAAAAGGGATTCTGTCATGCTGTTCCACGGGGTCCCAAGTGGCAGAGAGGTTTATTAGTTTTGTTCTTGACATTCTTCTTAGGGATTCTGCACTAAACAGACTAAGTACAGGAAGAAAGGTTGAGTGAGTAGTTTTCTTGGAGTGTAAATAAAACTGGAACAATCTTTAATTTAATTTTTTTTTTTTTTAATTGGTACCGAATTGTGAAAGATGATGAGTAACATCTAAACTCTAGTGAGAAATTCTGCTGTCATGGCCACCTTCTCCATATCCACAGGCTTTGACATAAAGAAAAAATCCTCGCTCTGAGGACAGTCCAGCACTGGAGCAGGTTTCCCAGGGAGGCTGTGGAGTGTCCATCCCTGCATCGTTTCAACACTGGAACGACCCCTGTGTTGAGCTCAGGGTTGGGACAGACAACTCCTTCAGGTCTCATCTAGCCTCAGTTGTTGTCCTCTCCTCTGTTTGTACCCCATACCTTGTTTGTGCTGCCTTTTCCAGCAGGGAATTGTTCAGAAATAACAGCACTGCTTAACTCCCAGCCAGCATCTTCCCATGAACGAATCTGCAAGTGTCTCTAAAAGGCGACACAGGTGGTTTGGGGAATAACTGGGACAGAGTGATCTGAAACCACTTGTTAAAGGTCACCTATCCAGGCAGTTGTAGAGTTGGTGGCAGCCAACAAATCTGCTGCTCCCCAGTGCTGCTCCCTTTATCCGTGACACACTCCTGTGTAATTGCAGAGGTGCACGGGCTGGCTGAAGGAGTGTCCCTGAGCCACATGGCATCAGTCTGGAGACCCAAAAGGAGAGCAGCTTCTGAAGTATGATCTCGTGACTTCTCAGCAAGGCTGATTGGTTTGGGGGCAGCATCAGGCTGCCACAGGCAGACTGGTTCCTCTTCTGGGGCTGGTTACCTTGTTCTGGTAATGAGCCCACTGCACCATACTCAGTTCTTTGTCCTGGACTTGCCAGATGCTTTTCCATGAGTGGAGCAATGTATTTTTGTGTTCCTATAATACAGAGGTTATTAGATTTTTTTTAAATCATATTTTAGATAAAGACTTCTGAGAAAACATGGAAACCCCATCAGTATTAAAGTCTCCTGCCTGTCAGAGAAAGCACAGGAGCCAGTACTGGTCTCTGAGCCAGTCATCTGAAAAGCTTAAACTGCATAAAAAAACCCCTCAAAGTGACATCCACTGTGAAGTACATAAAACTAGATGAGCTGTAGCACCTTATCACAGTATTCTTAGTGCCTTCTAGATATTTCAGGAGAGTGCACAGGAGCTACCCTGGGATTGTTCCCGAACCAAGTGTGTGCTCACAGCAAGGGTGCCTGTGTTACAGTGAGTTATGTTTGGTGTGTGGTGCTTCTTAGAGGCCGTTCCACCCTTTGTGTAAGTTATGGGTGTTATTAGCAACAGAAATTGATCCCCTGAAAGCAGCAGAACATGAATGGATCAGTTCTGAAGACTCATTACCAGGATAAGTGAAAACAATGTATTATGTTTTGTAATGGATTCTTTTATTTAATTTTTAAGTACCACACAGTTGATCAATCAAAAAGTGCTAGTACTGTCCATTTTCCTCCCGTGTAAAATTTAATTTAATTCTTGTGAAGAATCCTTAAGAAATAACATCAGGAATTGCAGTAAATGTTAAAGACATTGTAGAGAAAAACCTCAGAGACTTTCTTAGTTAACTGGTCTTTCTTTAGATCCGAGTTTCTCCTCTTTGTGTTGTAAAACACAGGACTAAACCAATTTGCTGTTTAATCCCTAGAATATGCTGTGAACCTCACCTGTCTGTTTTTGTGTCTGTGCTTTCTTGACTATGACTACAGATGGGAAAAGTTGAATAGTAATAAGTCTCTTGCTTATATTTGATATGTGATTTTTAGATGGTTTATGCTATTTCCATATATTCATTTGCCAAGAACTAGTCTTTAAAATTACTTTTTACTTATCTTCGTGACTCTAGACTTTGAAGTAATACTTCAATGACAGCTGAACTGAGACATTTTAACGGGGTCTGAACAGACCTCTCGGTATTCTGTACCATGCTAAAGAACTCCTTCCCTCTTGAAAGTTTTATCATGTAGGAGGCTATTAAAGTTACAAGTTTAGGCTGAGGCAGGAATAAATCCTGGGTCGTACTGATGATGTCATTACAGCGGTCAATAAAATACATGGAAGCAAACGCTCTTCACGTTACTAAGATCAGCTAACCAAATCAGGATACACGAGCAATTAACTCTTTAATTAAGATGAATGGATGACATTAGCCCTCCTTAAACCCTGCTCGTCAGCATTTACAAATAGAAAAAGACGGATGTCTCCTTCCCAAGAAATCTAGCTTTGATTTTTCATTCTTTGACAGCATCTCATTCTTTCCACTTTGTAAACAAATTCACTGATGAACACTGCCAACCACAGAGATTTAAACAGCCCTGTTCAATCAGGGCTATTGCTCAGAGGTGATGTATATGGATTTCATTTATTTTCTCGGCAAGTTGCATCGAATCTCTGTTTCTAATTAAGAAAAAATAAAGGGCTTTTGATGCCCAAATATATAAGTTCATATGAATTCAATCATCATGGCATGTTACAGGCCACATAATTAAGTACTATGAAACTTCTTGCCTTTGAAGCGGGTTATTAGTTCTGACAAAGGTGTGTGTGTAAACTGAAGGAATAAAGTCTCAGTTCTCTGTCCTTGAAAATCAGAATAATCTGTCTGCAAGGAGATAGATTATCTCTCCCTACTTTTAATACACATATTGCAGTATCTTTTCAGAAACATTCAAATTTCCCAGTGATTGAAAAGTTATTCCCCTTTTGTTATCCTAAAAAAATTGTAAGTTGCCCACTAAGAAAGTGAATTTATTGCTACTTTCTATTTTAATGACATATGGTGCATTTATAAATTCTGGAAAGGGATAGTATTTTTTCCTACTACCTGTATTCAAATAGGAAACCCATACGTGTGGGACACAGATTGGAATCAACATAACTGTTGAAAATAGGAATTTATTAGTGTTTGCACTAAAAATCCTATGTGTGTATAATGTTTTGCGGTACAACTTTTATCTGCATTGATGTTACTGTTGGTAATTTTTGTGAAGCAGAATTTTGTGAAGCAATATGAGGATATTGCTTTTTACTTCTGTAACAAGTTCTTTGTTCAGAGTCAGAAATGCTGAGCATGTATTTAAACCCAACTTCTCTGAAGAACAGAAAGTCTGTGATCTTTCCTCCCACAGTTGCATTGTCAACTGGAAAAAAAACCCCAAGTTCTTGTTTCAGGTGCAGCCGCGTAGGGTGCAGCAAAGAAACAGAAAAGTTCTTCTTTAAACACAGATTTTTGCATTGTTGTTGGTTTAACAACAGTTAAGAATAATGATGTTTTCAGTTTTCCTGTAAACTCACCCACACATAAAAATAGTAATCCAAAATTTCTTGAAATACATCATCTCTCTCTCCTGACCTAATGGATCTATAGCCTTCTGCTGGTGTCAGGTGCATGCAATCATACAGATAATTTTCTGTGCTGTTCTGTTAGCCACAAACCCCATCCACTAGATAATTATTGAGTTGCTTTGCCAAGTCTATTCTAGGGGTTTTTTTTAATAATAATAATAAAAAAAAAGTAGTTTGAGAAGGTGGAGAGGTACATATAGGAACGAAGAGGGAAGTAGAAGGGTTAAGAGCAAATAGCTAATTACACAACGTGTGACTGTATCAGGACGTAGAGAAGTTGGTGGCATTTGGTGTCCTGGTGGTTTCATACCAGAGGTGTAGCAGAGGGACTTTCCATTCATGGTCCAGATGCATCCAGAACTGGCTTTGACTTTGCTCAGCTAGATCCAGCAAAGGAGAATTGAAATTTTGCCCCAACTTAAATAACAGAAACAGAAAGGCATGGCAGTAGCAGAATATTCTTGATGCCCTTTTCTAGGTTCAAAACCTCTAGAGCCTTTTATGAAATGGCTTTTTGATCCCTTGACACGGTTGCATAGTGAGGCTACGTGGGATATGGGGGGAAGGACAAGACTGGAGGAGCAATGGTGTCATTTGCTTGGTGTAAACAGAAATTCCCATCTCTTTTGGGGTTATGATTTGCCCAGCAGTCTCCCCTGCAGCACAGCCACTAACCTGCATAGGCAAGTTCTGGCTCCAGTGTTTTTTCTTCTGTGTGGCTGCTGCCATGCAAGACTGGAACATGGAGACATAATCCCTGCAAGCTATTTTTGTCATGCTGTACTCATGGAACAGGGCCTGGGAGTACCTGTGATATATTTATGACATTGTGCCTGCAGTACCACGAGCCTGAGGCACTCGCCCAGCAGTGCTGTCTGCAGCAGGACTGTCTCATCCACCATCAAAACACCCTCACTTAGCAGCTTGTAGCTCTTCCCTGAAAAAAGAAGGTGCAAAAGCTTCCCCACTCGGGAATACTGACACAGAGAATATGGTTGAAATGGTGAGGAGATCAGCGGAGGAGGTGGATGATGACAGGGAAATAGCCATCTGTGTTTCAAGCAGATTTTTTGGATTCCTGACAGAAAATGGAATAATGCAGCTATTTGAACTGCCCCATGATTGTCTTACCCACAAGTCCAGTCAAGTGAGATGTTCTTTCAAAAAGCTTCAGATGATAAAAACCTACATGTACAGAGAAAGAATTATAAAGGGCACAAACCCAAACTACACAGATTTTATAAGTGAACTCTTGCAGTTATTAAAATGTTTTGGCTTCGTAACAGGATACAAATCTGCAGTTTTGCCAAAACCTGGATGCAAGGCCTGTGTGGAGGTGACAGTGTCACTGTTAGGGCTGGGGGAGCAGTTTGGCACAGGGGGCTGCTGACGTGGGCAGAGCTGCCACACACGTCTGTCTGCACTGGGGGTAGGGTGGGGGCAGGAGCCGTACATGCTGCTGTGATTCCTTTTGTTGTGCCATTGGAATCCAGACTGATGGATTTTCTAGCAGACTTTTTAAAATGAGGACTGGAAACAACGGTTTACGAGTATTAGTAGCTTTTCAGTGTGTCGGTATGAAGACTTTTCATACTTTTAATGCTTATTTATAGTTAAACTTTCCACCAAATTCTCACGTTTTGATTATAATTTTCACCATTTTGGGCTTAGAAGGCTTGAGAGGATTGCACTGGGATGTGAGGATGCTTTAAACCTCCAGGTCAGCCTTCCCTGGGGTTATCCATGTGTGTCGGTGCATGTCCAGTGCTGCTGAGTTGGTAGGCTGACCACACGCCATGGCTGTGGTTATCTGTGTTCATTATTGGCTTTATCACTGATAGCTTGGATAGAAATACCAGCCAGGACAAGCAGCACAGGCTGGTGCAGAGCACAGGCTGGCTCCCCGATACACAGCTGTGCTGGCACGGGCTGGGGACCGCTGCCATCTCCGGGGGCTCTGCTGCCATCTCCGAGTGCTCCGCTGCCGCCGCTCACCTGCAGCACCAACGCGGGTTTGGGTAAAATAATTCTCTGTAGTTGTGACTTTGCTTCGAATATAAGTGTTGGTTACTGCCTCCAGCAAGGGCCACACGTTCAAGATGAGTTTGAAACATTTGGCCTCTATACCCATGTAATCATGTGCCCAAAGTGATGCTCACGTCTGAGGGCCAGGCCTGGAATGAGGCTCTAAAGAAGAATTCAATTCTTTGCTGTCTCAGTCTGAAGTCGTTCTGCTCCTTGAAATCTGAATAGAAAAACCATTGGAAATTTCCTATGGAATCTGTCTTTAACAGAAAGTCATTGATGACAGTTAAAGATGGGCATGAGACTGTCAAAGCCCAAGCAACTCAGAAGTAAACCTGTTCAGAAATTAATGTAACTTATACATCAGTTTCTTAAAAATTTTTGGCAATTCTATTGCATTTTAAGGCAGGAGTTTAAATTATTGTTATATATATATACCTAAGGCAATGTTTCCCTATAGAGATGTAGATACGAAAATATTTTCAAATTCATATATTGATAGATGTGGTTATAGGGAAAAGAAACTGAACTGTTCAAATTTTTCATCCAGCTGGTTGGGAAATTAGTGCTTATGAAAAGGCAGCACTCACCACTTACATATTTGTCAAAAGGTAAAGTGGTGCTCTTTAAAAAGGTAAGAGGACATTAAGATGGAAGACATGAAATAAATAAAAAGTCCATAGTGGAAATGGAGAATAATCAGAAAGAAACTTGATTACTTCATTTTACAACTGACAATTCAGTGAAGTTTCTGTTTTAATATTATGTGCAAGCCAAACTGCCAGGTTTTATTTATCATCTGATATAACTCTAGCTCTTGTCCAGGGTACTGGAAAACCTCTCTTGTAGAGTTTTACCTCTTTAACCTCAAATGAAAACTGGCATTCCATCTGGATAGTGTCCAATGTGTCACATTTTGGTAGTCATCAACCAGCTCGCCTTATAAATCAAGAGCACTGATTAAATAATCAAGATTTTTGAAATGCCTTGAGGGAGCTGTACGTTTTTTGCATCAGTGATTAGTATTCAGTGGCAATAGTGAAATCTATTTGAGCTGCAGCTATAAAACTGCATTTTGCATACTAGGCATAATCAGAGAGATTTTATTCAGAAAGCGTGCTTCCCCTAAGACAGCGGAAGGTTATGACTTTTGCCACGGCTCCATTGTTAGTTTAAGTGAGCTTTGTCCTTGCTGTTGTTCAGCCCTTCATTCACCAGAATAAAATCTTTTCTGCAGCTGTGTACTGGAAAAATGAAAACTTTAGGTAATAACTTTCATAGGGCAGCTGGTTAAAGAAAACTCTAGCCCCTGAATGGAAAGCAATTTTAATTAAAGATCTTTTTAGTTATTAAAGCTTAGTTTATATTGTGTCATTTCTTTTGTTGTTGCAAGTTAGCATTTTGTCATTTAAATCATTCCCCTAAATCACATATTACTGGCAACAAGAGGGGCTGCAGTTTACAAAAGAGACAATAGTTATTGGCTGCAAGAGAGACTGGCTAAGAAATAAGTTATTGTTCATATCAAAAAATAGAATCTAACCGTTAAATTCAGTAATGAACTTACAAGAAGTATAACAATATAAATCAAAAAAAGCTTTCCTGAAAACCCATGCTCAGGTTGTGAAAAACTTTGCAGGTTGTGTCAGTTGTTTCTGCCTCTCTCCTGCTTTCTAATGGGTGGTTTCTGCACCCCTGGGTACCCAGTGGGACCTGAGTGACGAGAGCAAACTGCCCCAAAGGCGGCAGTGACAGGGTGGGAGCTGCCTGGGAGCTCAGGGCTGTTCTTCACACATGGAGCCTTCCTGGGCAGGGCTGAGCATGCCATACCCTCCCTCTGTGCAGACTCATCTTCCCAGCTCCCAGACAGGTTTTAGACAAGTCAAAGTGTATCTTGTTACCCTTATGATGGGCCGGAGAGAATCCCTTGGACAGTGCTGTATTTCCCCAGGCTTGTTAGGATAGCATGCCTTGGTGTTAAGCAATTGTATTTAAATTACCCTTACCTCAAACATGTAAAAATTAAAAATTTAAAAAAAAAATAAAAAAATCCTTGCAACTGTCAAAAGAATGTTTGTGCCTTGACGTGGAGCTCTGCCATACATCAATCCATATATCTCATGTAACCTTGCAAAGTAATGTGTAATCATACTTAACACGGTCTGCATGAGCGGGCTTAATGCAAGCTCATCGCTGGCCTGGAGGTGATTAGAGATGATGATGTATAATGACTTGGAAGGGGGAATGGAATTATGATTTGGGGCTGATCTGTCTCACTTCCTAGCCCTGCCATTGATGAATACTCTGACAGCCCTCCATATCAATTTGGAGCCCACTGGAAGGCAATGGTATCAGTACTAATGCTCACCCTGCCTACCAACAAACCTCCAGACCTGAAAACAGTGGGGTTTTGGTGTCACTGCCTCAGTTAGCCTGAAAAAGATAATAACTTCCTGCAAGTTTTGCTCGTACCCTTAATTTATCATGACTACAACAATACCATTGTTTCATCTGTTAAAACCAGAGCTTTCTCCCAGGAAATAGAGAAGCCTGAGTTTACGGTCTTTTCACTCACGTTACTCTCACACTCTAGCTGAAATTCTGCCATGATGCAGAAGGGAATTCAAGCCTTATTCCACGGGTGAGAAAGGGCACCAGAAATATCATGCTCTGTAGCACAGGAAGCCCTTCCTTTCAGCTTTTATATTTCTGCACTGGGTCCGTGCTTTGTGTTAAACAGTTACTGGGTAAAAATGCATTATGCAAGGATAGGAATCTGTATGGTAAAGCAAGGGGGGGTGAGCCTGGCATGGCCCTGTTCCCAGGCACGTGGATAGATTTCCTTCGAGCCAAACCAGGCAGGCTGGGAGCTGGCTTTGCCCTCGCCTGAGCACAGGGGCTGGCTGGGAGGTGCCGACTTGGGCCAAAGGCACACTGAAGATCAAGTTAAACACACTCAGGCCCAAACCTGGCCCAAGTGTAACCTCCACCCTCCAGTCTAGTGAAATCCTTACAAATCAGGTGGAAGTACTTCCTCGAATCTAGCCTTTAGGCAGAAAGCACTATTGCACACACTGCTACAGATGGGAGACTCAAAGCATGTGGAATATTATCAGATTCCACAGTGAAAGGAAGTGCCGAAAGGTGTTGTTGCTGCATTGTTTTGATAAACACATGAAAACATTGTTATAGACACAGACGAAATACGGGCTAAAACCAGAAAAAGCCTAGGATAAAAGTGTGGCTTCTAATAATCTTCCCTTCTCCTTGTCCCATGATAGGGGTGACATTGCCAAATAATCTCAATTGTGGTCAAAAATCATACAGTCATTAAGATCTGTTTTCTAGAGTCCTCAAGCAGAAGTTGATCTTAGGTGAAAAAAAAAAAAAAGATCCGGATGTAAATGTAGATATTGTGCAATTTTAAACACACATTATACTTTTCTAGGTCAAATTCATAGCTAATTCCACTGGCATCTGATGTGTTAGAGTATGTGGAATGTGATCTCTGCATGTTACAATTGAATGCTTCTTCATTTCATACAGTAAATTGGAGATTAAAGATGTTTGACCCTCTCATAGCATACTTGTTTTGGTGTTTGATGAATATACGTCCTTCAAGTGCTCTGTTTGTCAGTTATCTGATATTGATGCAGACTTTGCTTGTCTTATTTCTTAAGACAGCTACATTTTTACCCTCTCCATTTCTCCCTGATATTTGAAAATAAATAGCATGCCTTATGAGAAGTTCAGCTACTTACTTTTTAAGTTCATTATTATTCAGTGCTGTTAACTTCCAAGCTACTGCAGTTACCAATTTACCATTAATCAGTACATGATCATCTGGTGTGGCTAAATTCTCCTTGTCTTTATTTTCCTATAATTAATACCATACAATAATTTGTCATGGACCCTTGTTTCATCCCTTTCCTTTACTTGATTTCATCCTGTTGGCACCGAGCATTATGGACCAATAGCTTTTGAGGTATTTATTTTTTTCAAATATTTTTTGGGTAAAGCTGCACAGACTTGTCATTAAACTATTCTGCAGTGCAACTTTTCTGCACAATGGCTCCTTTCAGTTCCTGTTCATTCAGGAGATCCCCTGTCTCTCTTGCAGGCTTGCTGCTTTGCCTGGAAGTGTTTTTCACTGGTTGTTTTATGGCTGTGACCAGCTGCTTTTCAAGTGTTTCCATGGGCTTCCAATTTGAGCCTCCTATTTCACCTGAAATATATCCCCTTCTCATTGGCTTTATTTGAGTGTGTTTAATGAAGACTTAATTTAAAAAAATAATTTTTTTTTCCTTTGCCCTAAACTGTGATATTTTCATTCTTTAGCTTTAATTGAGTTACATCTTGGCATACGTAAGAGGTAAAGTAAAGAGGGCAGAGAGGATTCTTAGGAGAAGGATAGAAAGATAGTTTTGTGGTTTGGTAGAAAAATCAACTTCAGAGATTTAAGGGCTCATTTGCAGGGTACAAAACATTATTAGCTGATCTCAGGAAAATTCTCTGCTGAGGTTTGTGAATGTTTTGGTGGGACTGAGCAGGGAATACTGAGCAGAGCCCATTGATGTGGGTATTTTAAATTGTGTGCCTCTTAGCTTAATACAGAACATTAAATTACTCTGCTGAATAATTAGGCATTTGTCAAGGAAAATAGATACTTATTAATGGATGGTTTGCCATGTTTCATCCTCTCCACCACAGACATGCTTATTATTCTATTATTTAGCATGCAAAAAGTTCTCTGTATTCATCTACTCAGTTATGCACCTGAAATCTCATTCTCTTCGTGTCTGTATGTACAAACTTCTGACTCCACTTTTCCCAATTTTTTTTTTAGCTATAAGTTCTCATAATTTATTTACATTATGCTTTAGTTAATGTATTGCTGTGAGTAAATGTTATCCTTGTAGTATCTGGAGCGCTGTGTCCAGTTCTGCGCTCCCCAGTACAAAAGAGATCTGGAGGTACTGGAGAGAGTCCAGCAAAGGGCCAGGAAGGTGATGAAGAGCCTGAATCATCTCCACAGGAGAGCTGGGACTGTTCAGCCTCTCCAGCCTGTAGAAGGGAATGCTTGGGGATCTCCGGAATGTGTGTGAATTCTGGAAGGGAGGGTGTGAAGAAGATGGAGCCAGGCTTTCTTCAGTGATCCTCCAACGACAGGATCAGAGGCAATGGGCACAAAGTGAAACACAGGAGGCTCTGCACTTTCCTGTGAGGTTGATGGAGCACTGGAGCAGGTCTCTGCAGGGACTGTAGGGTGGGCACTCCTGGAGATACTCAGAAGTTCTCTGGGCGTGGTCCTGGGCAATAGCTCTGAGGTGGCCTTGCTTGAGCAGGGACAAGATGATCCCCAGAGGTTCCCGCCAACCTCAGCCAGTCTCTGATTCTGTGTGACTGTGTATGACAATGATCAAACTGACCAGACATCGGCAAATGTAGTAAAAAGAGCAGATGTCACCTTTATGTTGACATGCACGGCTGTGTTGGGTACCTGCAACTCTCAGGCCACACTGCAGCAGTTAATATAACACTAGTGGCTAAAATAGCATTTCTAAAATGAATATTAGAGATGTGATGCATTGTAGCTAAGAGCATGCGGAAGTCTTTCAGTGATATCATAAATATTTCTTGTTACGGGCAAACCACTTTTTTTCCCCTTATACTGGGGAAGCAGGCAGGCAGTAATAAACAGGATTTGAAAGAGTTGAAAAGGAAAACAACAAGAATAAGTGGTCTGAGGTTTTTAAATGTTCTACCTTTTGGTAGTCACTTGTAAAGAATTATCTAAGAAATAATATATTCAGCAAGTAACATAAGTAATTGAATTACACAAGGATCAAGTGCTGTTTCATCAAGGGTTGAACTCCATGCCCACTGAATGCAATAGACAGACTCTCATGGGCTTTAGATCAAACCTCAAATAAAACAGTTTGATTAGTGCTGTTTAACCAGTATAACTGCAAGTCTGTGTGAACTTAGTCTCATGCTGTGTTTTCAGCATATTTTAAATGATTCTAACATAATGCTGACATGCTGTAGAACTTCAGTCTAATAAACTCAGTGTATGCTAGTTTTAATTAATGAAAAAGCCCTCTTGCACTAATTTTAAATATTGGTGGATGTTTGGATCTCCTTTTCCAATTCACGTATATATTGGTGGATGTTTGTATCTCCTTTTCCAATTCACAACTCTTTATCACCTTGCAAACTAATGTTCTCTGTGCTAACCTGGCACGGTAAGTTGTAAATGGGATGTAATGGCATGTGTCTGTCACAAAAGCAGCTGCTCAGGGCAGGTACAATTCCCAGCCACTCAATCCCTGGCAGAATCAGGAGAAAATTCTGCAGGTTGTACCCAGACAGCAGCAGGTGAGTGCTCCCGTAGGAGGCAAAACAACCCCAGCAACTAATAAAGTTTATAGAAGGATTGCAGTGATAGAAGCCTGAACTTCACCTGTGTGCTCCGGCCTGGCCAGGCGCTACTCTGGCAGCACTGCCTGAAGTGGCGGAACACGTTTCTGTCTCCGAGAATCATTCCAGCAGTAAAACACTGCCGTGGAACACCGGGGCATTCTGTGCGTTTATGCTCACTTAGCCGGGTTGTTTCTCCACGTAGAGAGGAGGGAGATCTCACCTCCCTCTCGGAACAACTGCGCTCCGTGGCAAACACTGCTCGAGCTGAACAATTCTGACAAGTATTTATAATAAGCTATTGCAGCTGTTCCAGCTCATTCTTTGCTTTTGTATATCAGATTTTGCATTTGGTATTTTCTTTTATGATTTCATCTGTTATACGAGCTAGATTACTCACAGATTCACTCCAAATAGTAACAACAAATTATACTACCATTAACAGAATTGTATTATGTTTCTACTAGTAATGAAATATTTTTCCACAATTTAGGCTACATAAAGTGGAATAAACAGATATTCTGCTATTCCTTGGTGGCCTTGCTTCTTCTCTATAGGAGGCAGTGAGTCTTTCATTTCAGCTTGCTGTCCTCAAAGTTCATGCTATTTGGAGGCCAAGCTGTGGATGACAAACTGCAAAGCTGACAGGAAAACATGCAAGGTTGATATATAAAACAAGCCACACTGCTCGTGCTTTGACTGTCATCACCGCTTTCAGGAAAATAAATAATACTGCCTCGGTCTAAGGCTCCTTAAGAGTTTCTTCAGCTTCCATGGGGAATATTGCAAATTCCTTCAGTCTAAATTTGGATCCTAAGAGCTCAGTTTTCTAAAACAAATTCAGAAAAAACTCTTTCCCCCCCCCCAACCAAATTCATAGGAGAAAATAAGCTTGTATAACTTGTTCCCAAATTGAACAAAGCTAACAGAAATTGATGGTCCCTTTCATGAACTGTGAAAAATGCTGTGGATATTTCTCCGGTTTAACAACCGAGTGAAAACATTTTCTGTTCACCACTTGCTCTGCAAATTTTGCTGCGAGCACCAACAGCTTTACACCAAGAAGACCCAAAGGAATTTTCCATCAAAGCAGAATTGTGCATCACATGAGCAGGTGAAAATGTGATGGAGAAAGGTGTGATGTCTCTGTAAACTTAACCCATGCCAGCCTTTATCTAATGTGCAGTATTTTGTTTTATTTCCAAATTCCTGTGGATTTAGTAATTGACCATTATTCTTGTGAGAAAGTGATTATTTGGCATTCGTGTACATAATGATATGCTAATATATCCTTAAGAAAAAATAATCAGAATTCATCGTCTGTTAACATGCTTCGAATTGTGCATGTAATAGAAATGGATATTTAAAACATCTTTATTTCATTATCTCATTTATTATATTGTAGGTTGGCAACTAATTAGTATAGATATTTGAAGTTACAGATCGAGGAAACTAAATTAGTGCACTATAATATAATTAATCATAGAAAACTTTTGTTCAGCAGCTAATCTATTAGCTACTTTGCTTCTTGTTGATGCTCATAACTTTGATTAAGATTTTCGGTGCTTTATTTAACATCATAGCTTACTAATATGAAATTCAGTGAAGTATCTACTACCTCTGAATAACATTCCTGGAAAAAACTTGCAATGAAAATCCTCCTGGTGCTAGACTTCAGCAAGAAATAGCCTATAGAGACCTCCAAGGGCCATCGTGTGCCAGCAGTTCCTTGGCAAAGGATGCCTCAGGGTATCAGCCATGCTTTTCATTTTTGCCCTCCCCTCTAGCTATCCTCCTGTGCTTTCACATGTTCTGGCCACTGAGTATTACAGCCACAGCTGAACATGCTGGAAGAAAGTAGTAATCCAAACCAGGACCAAGATTCTTGCTTTAGAAACCTACAGCAGATGCAGAAACCTACAGAGGACAGATCACTGGTGGTTTGTGAGCATCCCTGAAGTGCTCACTTGTGCATGAGAGAGCAGGACAGGCTCTGTACAGACACTGGGTTCAATGGGGATGAGATATTCCTTACTTTTCTCCTAGAACCGCTGTGCTGTTCCTGTCCTTTCATCTACCTACTGAGAGGCAGAAACACATGGTAAGATTTCAGAACTGAAAATTAGTTATCCCTTAATAAAGTTCAGAACAATTGTCCTGGGCTGCTCTGGTAGAGTGAGTACATCAGTGGATGAGGAAGGGGCTACAGATGATGTTTGTCTGGACTTCTCTAAAGCCTCTGACACACTCCTCATGTTCTTAAACCAATGTTTGCTGGTGTAACTGAAGCTGCCGTTTCAGAAACAAGCCTTCCCTTGCCTATTTTCATTGCTAGCATAATTGTAAAGACTTATTAAACTATGAAACTAAACCTTTAAATGCTTAATCGGCATGGTTTTTAATCTGTAGGATTTTATCCAGTCAGATGGTTACCACTTGCAACTTTCAACATATGAATAAAATATCTGAGCAATCCTTTGGAAATGCCAAGTAAACAGAATGACAGACTATTGACCAGTCATTTGGAAACACTGTTTAGTCCATTTAATAAATGTTAGAATATTTAAGTGAGTTGTTTTTACTGTAACATGGTTTATTTAGAATATGCCAACACAAAATAACTATTTTTAAAATTGTACTTTTTGTTGGGGTAACATATTGGTAAACTTCTAAAATTCCTAGTTTTTGATTTCACTGAGTCTTTTGTGTGTCTTTTGGTGCAATTTGACATAAATGTAACCTATATTCATACCTTAACTGTGTATTTATGTTTGATAGTTATTTACAGTTCATGCCTCAGTGGTCATTTATATAATTTTACTTGTCCTGTCAGCCAGCTTTGACATTATCACATGACTCCAATTTGTTATTTGCTTTAACTAATGAACAGCAAATAGGCAAAGACTAAGCACAGTAAATACCTTTTTAAGAATAACAAACCATAAATTGATAGAGTAGCAGTAAAATATATATAGCAAGCACTTTCTTTTAACCAAAATCCCCTTTATGGGATGTTTGCAAATGTTATTGGACAGATTGCCTGCTAAAGCAATATTTCTGGCTCAAATAATGATATTAATACAATTGAACACGGATATTTGTTATAGGAGACCATAAGTCTTTAGAAAGTAAAACCAGTTTTCCTGACTTTATTTTAGTAAGGGGATGGTATGTTTTCTGGTATATATTTGAAGGCTTTTTTCCCCCCAAATATCATTATACTGTGTTTAATTATGGAAAAAAAAAGTAGGAAATACAAATAACTATTGTATACTGGTGAACAGCTTCAGGTATCTTTCAGGATTTTATTTTGAAAATGGGATAATGAGAAAAAGCTGTCAAAAGTCAACACCTAAAATATTTGTAAGAGCAGAAGGATATATACAATGTAAATGCAAGAATTTCCTTTCTGTATATTCAGATGGATTTTTAGTTGCATTTTGTTATTATCCAAAATTAATATTGACATTACAAGTTTGTATGACACAGATTGCTTTAGACACCAGTTTTATAATGTGCATATAAAATAAAATGCATGTATGTGGAGCAGTAGTCTCTGCTAGGCTGTAATACTTTATAGTTAGGTCTCCTGGATATCTATATTGTAATTTACTAGTTTTCTTATTTTCTTAATGTTGCTTGAAAGCAAAAAGCCAACTGCATCATTTTATGAAATACACAATAAATGTCCATTTTACAGAGTCAGGAGTCAGAATCAGAAAGAGGTGAGCTCTGAACTGTGGTCACACTTTATGATATGCTTGATTTCTTTGTAAAAATTCATTTGACTTGCATGGAGACAATCTGTAAATCATCATGAATCAACACATTAATGGACTTCTTCTTATCAAAATTCCCAATGACATCACCAATCCATCCTTAGTGAGAGCTATGATGTGAATATTAACATACAGCACAGTGCCAGTTCGTGGTCTCTGGAAAAAACCACAATTTTTTGATGTTACAGTTACGGCTCCTGGGACTTTCCCGTTCCAGCTCTTTTATTGCCACAGAGAAGCTGCACTGGTAATACCAATGGTGGGAAACAGTGAACAAAAATGCACTTTATGCATTCCCATTAGGAAATTAATATGCCTGTTCTCCTCCTTAGGCCTTGATCTCGCCATGAAATTAAAAACATGCAAGTCATAATTCTACTTAAACACATTTTTACTGACATAATTCATGGCCAGATGCAGTCAGTAATCATGCACAGGTATCATTATGGTGTATGGGCTCTTACAAATAAATCAATAGTGGTACAGGAATTGCAGACTTCCAGCAGGAGTAGGGTTTCACAGAATCACCCGCTGAGGGCCAAAGGGGATCATTACATTGTGTAACCTGACCTTCTCTCTACATATCCTGTCATTTCATCCATTTACTCTGTACCGAGCCCAATAACTTATGTTTGACTAACACAGCTCTTCTCTATTTGCCTTTATATTGAGTTTCTTGGCCAAAAATGCATTACCATTTTGGTCAGGTCTGCCATCACCTAAAAGAACTTTTGAGGATTTCTTTTACTCTATTAGAAACCTGTCATTGGGAACGTGGGACCGAGGTCCTTTTAGCAGCAGTGATTATCCTCGAGTCTACAGCAGGGCATGATCAGTAGTGTTTGTGTTGGGCTTTGGGATTCTTCTGAGTGAAATATGCATCAAAATATATTCCTGCCTGCCCTCGTTTCTTATTTTCAGGTTTTTTTAGGAAGTATTAACCATTCTTTAAGAAACTGGTCACATTGGTAAAAACCCAATGGTTCTGCAATTTTCAAAAGAAACATTATATACTCAAAACACATTCTGTCACCATGCAGAGCCTTCCTCCCAATCTTTTTTTTTTTTTAAATCCTATGTAATTCATAACAACTTCTGACATGCTCCTGCTAGCATCAGATGATTTGAGAAGGATTTTTAAAAAGGAAAGGGAGATTTGGGCAAGCGTACATTTGGACTGTGGTTGTTACTACCAAGGTGGACATTGCCAGCATTCTTCAGCCTCCCAGATGTACGTTGGCTCATTAAATCACTCTGTTTTGTTTAAAACAGCCATCTCTTCCAGGCTGTTAGAGAATTGCATTCCCAGAATTTATTGTTTGTTTGTAGTCAACTCTTCTTTAATATGTATTTAGGAGAAATGTCTTTACATCCCATACATTACACATTCTTCTTTTTTTTCTCCCCAGGGGAAATTTTAGGCTAAACAAAAAATATTTTTGATCATCAATACATAAAATTAAACTATTTCTGTGAATTTGATTCCTGTAATATGTTCCTTAAGGTATTCCTTATCTTCCTCATAAAAAAAACCCCACAAAATAATAAAGCAACGAGCAGATATCCCTCTTACAGATCTCCTTGTCACAGAAGAGAGGAAGCTTTTATCTTCCTGGCTGGCTTAGAGCTGCTCTTTACTCCCTGTAAAGGTAATGAAGACTTGAAAATACAGCTGGATCTTTTAAATTAGGAGTCTTATTCTCTTCCTCACAGTATAGTTTGTGTTCCTGCAGACACTTGAGCCCGCCGGTGTGAGTACCTGTGGGGAGGCCGTTTGTGGATGCGGCGGCAGAACCCAGCCCCAGTTGCATGAAAGACCCTGAAAGCTCGAAATTAATTCCACAAACTGGCATGTTTTCTAAATTCTTTACACCTCATTCAACAGTTGTACAATATTTTCAACAGCAATAAGGAAAACAATGGCACCTTCACGCACAGACTGGGGAAGGTTTTATCTCCACAGATGAGCATGAGAGCTTTAAGCATCTTGTAAAATTAATTGGAGGGGAAGCTAACAGTTTGCGAACACTTTTTGTGCCTGCCATCACTTCTGAGAAGTTGTTTTGTTACTTATTTAAAGGTGATCATGCCTTTCTGGCAAACCTACTGCTTTCAGGTATTTTTAATAAATTCACAGTACAAAGTACGTGAAGCACACAGATGTTTATAATGAGCAGCAAAAATGAGAGGTATTTTATTAGGCTGTGTAACTATCGCTTGCTGATTGCTTTTAATTGGTGAAATAACAAATTACTGGTTTATCTCTTTAAGCTTTTGATCTAATAACTGCATGGCTTTTCATGAAGCAACCCTTTTGGATACAGCTAAAAGCTTTCTCAGTGGTTTTGTTCACAAACTTTTAAATTACTCTCTGGAATTAGTTCAGAAAATCACAGAATCATCAAATAGTTTGGGTGGGAAGAGACCTTTAAAGGCCATCTAGGCCACCCCCCTGCCCTGAGCAGGGACATCTTCAACTGCAGTAGACTGTATAGTTAACATACATCTCTAGCAGTGTACTTATGAATCTCCAGTAACATGCTGCTGGTTTTTTACAGCTTTTTGTGTGACTTTTCAAATGAAATAATCTTCTTCTACCAGCTCCTAAACACCACTTCACATAGAAGCAATTGCATTATTATGATATATATTATAAATTCTATAGATATATAAAGTCTGATATCCCTGAGAACAGTTGTCTCCAACAATCTGAGAAACAACTAATTGATTTAGTTATCATTTTTTTAATTAAATGGATCACTGTGAAGTCAGACCTAATGAGTTACTTCTTCAAATTAGTTTCCCTTCTCAGACTGCTAGAATATTTATACAGAATTCTGTATATTTTCTTGCATCTAAATGAGACCATTCTTATTCATAACTTATTTAATATGAAAAACTATCCTCTGAAACTGATTCTAGTATAGAAAGGTGTACACGTGCACTGATATCCTTTCCTTGAGCAAAGTAGAAATTACCTTATTAATCATATTCAATTGTTATGGGTCTCCACTTTGAAAGAAGCTAGCCCAAAAAGAAAGTTGGGCTTCATGGGAATAAATGCCTTTATAGAGATTTTCTTGGCAAGAAAAAAACACAGCTGCCACACTCCAAAAAGATTTTTGTAGACCCAAGAAGAATGGATTTGTATCTGGAAAAAAAAAAAAAAAAAAA
>VZTA01015052.1:404596-417516 GCA_013398855.1 Mohoua ochrocephala | reverse complement strand
GAAACCTTTAAAAAAACAAACAAAACCCACACAGAAACAAACAAAAAATCCCAAAGAAACAAAAAAATCCACCTTGAAGATATTATTTTAGTCAAGCAAAGATTAGTCTCTTTATTTACCCAGTTAATCTCTACAAATGCAGTAGAAGTTCTATGAACAGAGGCATTACAAACAAAGCTCAGGAGTCCTACCCCTGAAGCACTGACACCTGGTTTTAGTCAAGTGTTGAAGACCACTTTAATTTAAATTATTTATTAATGAATTTATTTACCAGTCCTTTGAAAGTGTCCCAGGATTTCCTTGTAGAAATGCTCATTCTGAGGGAAGTAATGCATTAACTTGGAATCCATATGGACATTAGTCTGCTGACATTCTCTTAGTAGAACAGAAATATTAGAAATAGCCAAAAAACCCATGAAGTCATGTCATCAACTCTACCCCTTCTAAAGAATAAAATTAACAGAAAAGAACAGACACCTGGATATTTTGTTAGCATTTATTAACTCAAACCACCCTTCAACTCTTTACTGAAGTAATGATTGAGAACAAACTTCTGGTTTAACGAATGTAAGAGGGATTTTTTTTTTTTTTTTTTTTTTTTTTTTTTTTTTTTTTNTTTTTTTTGGTAAACTGGCTATCCCTTTTGTTTTGTGGCTTTTTAAAAATAGAAATAGGTTTGCTGGTTTGTCAGCATTCATCCCTCCTGATTGGCTCTTCCTTGCATGGCCAAATTCAGCCCTTGGGTAAGTGATACGGATTCTTCCAAGTGAAGAGATTGCTCACTGATTTGGAGCTGCTCTGAGCTATGCTGACCTGTTTCCAGCTACATGTGATGTTTAAGCTGGAGACTAAAACATCTTATTGGACAGTAACAGAGACAAAAATAATCATAGGAAAAATCCTATTATCAGATAAATATTTTTAGTAATGAGAGAGCAGGATATAGTCATGCAAGATGCTTAATCTCAAGGCCAACAACTCTTCAAATCACAAAACACTTGTAACATTTTCCATTTCCAAACAATGAGCAATCAAACATTAGCTAATTAAATGCTTTCAGTGGTGAAAGAAAATATAAAAATACATGAAATTATCAAATAAAAAAACCAAGTGACTAATTTGTCAGCCTCAGCATCACTTTACAAATAGCAGCAGCCAAGTTATCCCTACACTGCATATCAATCAATTTTACTTTTTACAGCTGATAAGATATTCTCTAATTAAATTATGTTTTAATTGCCTTTGACTTTCAATGCAAGGAAAATGACAATATGCTTTCCATGAAAGTACTCCCTACTCATTTCTGTATACTGTGACTGTCATTATGCAGTTAACAGTTGTTCCACAGTGGTATCAAGACTCTACATTTCCTCCCGAAACTAGGATCCTGAAATAAACGTGATTTAGAAAGCGTTATTCTCCATATGCTAATATAATTCTTTTAATTGTTGGCAACACTGAGGTCTGCCACTTATAGTCTATTGTCATTCTCAGAGTTTTTCAAAAAGCATCTTCAGAACCATTTGATCCTATGTGTGACTGCATTTACAATCAGAATGCCAGTCCTGGAAAACACAACCTCCCAGTTTTCATACTGAGTTACTTACTAATTACCTTTCAAAATATTTAGTTTTTATAAGGCTACCATGAAGTGCATAGATTGAAATATTACTCCACCTTTATGATATGATAATTAAGTTAATTATAGTACAAAAATGTGTGTCAGTAAGAGTGTGCCAGAATTAGGGCAGGAGACCCAGCTCAGCCTCAGCATAGGTGTCCTGCACACTGTGCAAGGGTACGAGGGCTGCACTGGCAAACAGACTAAGCTCAAGACGCCAAGGAGAGCGAGCACCCTTCTCTAGGGGTCTCTTCTGCACCTGCAAAGCAAAGGGTGGGAAAGAAGTAGCAAATGTCTTGATAGTTCCCACTCTTCAGTTCTGGAGAGTGAACCACACAGGAGTGGTTTGGGTCAAGGCATTTTGGATGATTCAAAGCAGACTTCATCTTAATTCAGCTCAGAAGTAAAGGAAGGTAAGCAAGCTGTAAACAGACACTGCTGCAAGATATGAAAGCAAAACCAGAAAAACAATAAAGAAGAGACAACTTCTTTCTCTGAGCTTTGAGATAAGCAGACGGAAGGAAAATTTGAAGTGCAGCCATACTGC
Organism: Mohoua ochrocephala; assembly: GCA_013398855.1. NCBI lineage: Eukaryota > Metazoa > Chordata > Aves > Passeriformes > Acanthizidae > Mohoua > Mohoua ochrocephala. Next base: position 415,348 of record VZTA01015052.1, on the reverse strand, counting down.
ATTTAGTTTGCCCTCCTACCCAAAAATTAATTTCTACACCAGTCACAAAGAAAACATCACTTCAAGGTTGTACATGAAGGCTTTGGTCACACTGTGACACAATTACTCAACATTCAGCATTCACTCGTTTCCATATGGACCTGATGTATGCTCCTTATGCTTGATTTACAAATAAAGTCAGAAGTGCTGCAGTTGTATTTTCCAGCCATTCTTTCAATGAGCAGATAATGATATAGCCAGTGCTGAGATATTTGATGTAAGTAGTGGGCATTTCACTCGCTGCACGAGTCCTTAATCTCCCCAGGATCCACAGGAAGAAAATTATTTGATATGAGAATGTTTGATATTACAAGTTGTATTTAACATTTCAAGGCTCATTTGAATCAGCTCAACTCACTGAACTGCTAAAGCATACAGGACAACACATCCTGTCCAGAAGAGAAACCTATAGATGTGTTTAGTAGCCTAAAGGTATATTACAAAAAAATGAGTCGCTGAAGATTAGGCCCAAAATTTTATCGGTGCTGCTCATTTCAGAAGTGATCTGACAGCCAGGCCTGGTGCATTACAGAACAGAAGGGAGGATGGATCAGCAGCAGAAAATACTACTGAGGTCTCTGTGGTGCACTGGGAACTTCTCATGACAGGAATTCCGTTATGACCCACAAATACCTGTGGAGCACGAGTCAGTTAAATTTCACATTCATGCAAAAATACTGTATCATTACACTATATCCTGATTTCTTTTCCCCTGTTGTAATCCATTAGGATGCTAGAAAACTCAAGTTTTCTAGCAGCAATGTGCAGGCAGTAACATCTGCCTCCTGTGCCTTGGCAAAGTACTCGTGGCTGTCGCAAAATACTTCCTGTAAGCATTCAGCCAGGTTTCTGCCCACAGCAAATAAATGAATAAGGATGTTTTTAGTGCTATCCCTGTTAACCCAGTGTTTTGTAACCTCAGTATAAAATAGAAACAAAGAATAATTTCAGGAGTTACGTATTTTGTGGTACATTGAGGATGGAATCCTAAACAGAAGATTTTATGCCATTAGAAAAGTGTGTATTTGTACTTCTCAAAGAGCTTGGCTTCTAAGTACAGCACTGATGCTTTCTGCAGGTCTCTAACAAAGTGTGTACTGAGAGACAATCCTGAGGCATTTCTTGGGGGGCCCATTCTCACTGACCCAGTGGGACAGATTTTGCTAGGGGGTTGTTTCTGTTAACAGGCCTGAAGGGTTAAACTTGCATTTATTTTCTAAGACCAGACAGCTTTGGACAACACCCTTATTTCTGCTGGTGGTATGAAGTGATAGCAAGGAAAAGGCAGGACACCATGTGCACATTTTCTTCTCATGGTGTTTCTTAGAGAGAAAACTAGAATCAGTGGTCTAAGAATCAAAATGTCTCAAAATTCAGGGTAAAAAAAAAAAGATATTTTTAGAGGAAGTCAAACTGCCTGATGTATAAGCTTGTATTTGTAGAACGAATAATTCCTCACAAGAGTGATAACCCTTAGGAAGCACAAAAGGATACAGTGATACATCACCCAGTTCCTGTAGGGGAAGGTCTGCTCTAGGCTCTGAGAAGTCTGCAAAATTCTCTCTGTTAATTCCAATCAATTGTGGGTCATGTCCTAGATTTATAATAATTACATTTAAAGTGTTGCGATTAAAAACAAGCCCTAGCTTTTACAAATACAATGGGAATTAACACATACCTTAAAAGATCTTTCACAAATGCGGTCAATATGCATAGGTTTCATTTTTTCATATGTGTTTTTTTTTTCTTTTTAGGCAATAATCAGAATCCAGAGGAAAAGGTTGCAATCTACAGCAAGCTGGTAGGTCAAATTTTAAAATTATCTAAACTCCAGTACAATTAGAGACAAAAAAAATGTAAGCGGTAAAGTAATGAAACTTGCATTTACTGGATATTCAGAGAATATGCAAAATCATTTAAATTTACATACTGAGGGGGTGAAAATGTGGTTTAGCAGAGGCAATTAACATGAGAAAGTAAGACAGATGCTGTGCAAATAATTCATAATGAATAATTTCTTTGCTCCATTATGTGTTTGCAAGTTTTCCAAACAAACTAGTTTTTCTGATGTATATGTTCAAACTGTTTGCTGAATAATATCTATGCATAATTTTTTATGTAATTCATTCATAAGCAGAGCTTTTTGAATATTCAAGCTCTTCTTGAATGGGTACGTAGGTTGTGCAACACATTTCTCTTTTCCAATTGGAGAAACATGACTTATAGGTTCTGCTATGAATAATCACAATATTTAACAATATTTGCTTCATTATTTTACCAAACATTCCTGCTAGTAAACTCATTTGTTAAGATAATCATGGAAAAAGAGATGCAAACAAAAGCAAATAAATTAGTCTGGCATCTTCTCTTTTCTTTCTCACTTGAGAAAAATAATTTGCACTGTCCATAATTCTGTTTGTCTTTCATTAAAATATATGAGGAAGCTGAAAATGCAAAATCATAGTCTTAAACAGACTTGGGTTTGCTAAGGCTGTGGAGTTATACTTAATGCACAGAGGGCCAGCCCAGCCCTTTGGAGCTGGGGCTGCCTTTGGCCCCGAGGGGCAGCGCCTGTGCCCGTCCCTGGGACGGCTGAATCCGCCTCCCTTCCAGGGAATCCGCATCCCTTCAGCAGCCAAGCGGGGTGTTTAGAGCTCCTGCTCTATGGCATAAAGGAAAGGCTCCTGTGCAGGAAGCTAATGAAGATAAATATACTATTTGTTGGCAGTCAAGGTGATTAATTGCCAGAGGCAAGCTTAATTATGCCAATAGTAACAATCAGCATCACAGACAGACACCGAGTTTTGTGTGGCCCTTTGTTAGACATGTGTTGGAGTTTGAATTTGAACACATGAATGAATTAGTATGGATTGTGTCCTCTTACACAACAGCCACATATTCTTAATTATATTTAGAGTCACATTTATTTGGAACACTGGAAAAGACAGTTTTTCTGTAAGTGAAGCAGGTCATCAGACCTGAGAGACTGCAGCATTCTTAAGATAAATTGTGTATGATGAACTCAATGATGAGTGAATTCTAGTTCCAGAATCTTATTGGTGATGTAAAGACTGCATTTGATTTTATATATTTAATTTTATTTTGTGCATGTTTTTTATATTGAGTACATTATATTTCAGGGTTTCTATTTCAATTTAGTATTTCAATAGTGATAATTAAGAAAAAGGTAATATTGGTATTAGTGAAATAAGTTTCACGTTCCTCAGGAGACAGTGAGAGAATTTTAAGTTCTCTTTTTGAGGTACCTTTATATCCCACGTATATGCTCTCAGTGAGGATCTGACAGTCTCAGCTTACACCTTCTTTTTTTTCCTGAAATCAGAAATTAGCCTGGGAATAGCTTATGACAGGAACAGTACAAAGGATCCCCTGCACCCTTCCAACACTAACGGGACAGGAGAACGCAGAGAACATATCAATACAGTTTCACAAATGTCAGTTCTGCAAAAGTGTATCAGTGTGAAAGTTCTGCCATTCTCATATTTTACACTGAATCATGTGAGAGCACCAAGACCAGTATTTTAAATAAGTGAAGTATACCTACATGTCCTTGGAAGAGAATGGGAAGACTAAAATATAAAATAACTTGCTTAGCAAGTCCTGGTGTTATGGTGTGTTAACAAGCATTTACTAGTTCCTTTCGGAGCAAAGAAACGATGTCTTTAATGAGCACAGAAAACTAAACAACTGTTTGAAAATACAGAAAAATTACAGTGAAGTGACATTAAACCTAGAAAGAAATTGTAGATCACTAAGTTGGCAGATTTTATATGGCAAACATGACATTTTTTAAAATGAGATATATATATATTTAAGTAAGATGCCAACAGAAAACATCCATTAATCTAGTTGGGTAAATATTCTCGTTGTTCCTTGGATTACTTGCATTCTCTTCTCTTCCCTTTTTCTGCACTTATTTTGACCTTATAAAACATCTAGACATAATAAACCTATCAATTCAGTTTTGGTTTGCTCTTTCCTATTTATCTACAGTTAAAATCCTCATATTTTAGCATTTAGGCATTTCATTAGCGATTCCTGGTATTTTCGTAACCTTAAAACAGACATTGTAGATTATACATCCCTGAAAACATATTTCCGGCTTAAACTTCCCATTCTTCTATGGCTGCCTTAACTTCTTTCTGCACTGCAGGAGTTCATGCTGGTAGAAGTGATAAATGGACATGTTTCTTTGCATTATACATATTTACAGCAAGTAAACTGTGTCTACCATATCACTTTATAAATCTATTGCCCAGTGCTGCTATAGCCAATGCATTAAATATTGGGCTTCTCAGGGACTGCTCAGTGCAGTTTAACACAACAGATAATGAAAGGAGATCAGGCATGAAAAGTTCCTCTTTATCTTGCACCTTTCGTCACACAAAGTAGCTGATAACAGCTAAGTTCATCATCCTTCTTTCATACAGTATTCAGGAAATCAGGCACTTAAACCATGACCTTCACAGAGAAAGGACTGTGTCATCCTCTTTAGTCAGTAGTAAAAAAAGGGCTCTGATCCTGAATGGAGTTGTTGGATTTTGTCAGAAGATAAATTAAGCAGCTGAATACTTTTGTGTGCTTGTATGGAACTTCATTTCAAGGAAATACTTTGCATTAAAAGAAAAGAGGGCATAAGAAGGCACAGAACATAAAAGTTAGTAATGAAAGATGGGGAAAAATTAAGGTTGAACAGAGCAAAAGTAAAATTAACTAAGAGCTTACTTAAAAACCCATCTCTAGTATTTAAGTATTTTATTAAAAATGCTGTGCAATAACAAAGAACTCATGTTACCTGTTGGAAAAAAAAAAGTTATCGCAATTCTGAAAATTTATGTTGGTTTATTATTATTTAATATTTTTCATTCCCTTGATAGTTCTTGTGTACTAAGAAAATGAAAAAAAATATTGTTCTATTATATTTTATAATGGAAAGTGAGCCTATGAAAGCTAAAATAGTCACTGATCTGTGAAAGTATTTTTAGATAACAAATTCCGCTTTCCCCCCCTCTAATTCCTCCCTCAGTCTCCAGAGTGGTCTTACGTAAAAGGAACAAACTCTGCTGGTGAAGTTTGCATTGGCATTTCATATAGGGGTCGACGTGTATCGCTCAGAAGCCAAACTGTCCCGAACTGCAGCATGCCCTGTTTTACATATTGGACACTTCTAGTTTTGCCTTTTTTTTTTTTTTTCCCCCCGTTCTCATCATTGTGTCCCCAGTCATTCCTTGCATTTTCACATCCACCTTCCAGGAGATGATTTGTCTGTACCAGTTCACAGGCTCACTGCTGAAGCAGACTGCAAACGTAACATTGCTTTTGAGGCAGGCTTCAAATCTTGGACTGACTTAAGTAATTTCAATCTTATGTAAAATAGCTACTGCATCCTTTACACCTTGCTACTTCTCCCTTTTTTTTTTTCTCTGTATATTGGTCCAGATATATTATTCTACCACTTCTTGTGGCTAAACCAATTTAAGTGACCTTTCACCTAGACTAGATACTAGAACTGTCTGTGTGTGCTGCCATTTACCTAAACTCAGCCTCATTCAGTCTCATGCAGAGTGTGTGTCTGTGGGGTACCTGATCCGCACCAATACCACTTCATGCAGAGCTGAGAGAAAACTACTTCTGACATCAGAAATCAATGTTGATTTTATCCTTAGCTGACTTTGTCAGTGAACTCATTGTTACCATCCAGAATGCCCCCTGACCTCCATGGTTTTTATCATAATCACCTGGTGGTATTTTCTCCCACTCTCAAAAAGCAAAGGCATTTCTACATACAGACAACTACAGAAAGCAAATAGTTTTTCTTTAATGTAATGGCTACAACCTCTCAGTAATTACAGCAGGAACAAGTGAAACTGTTCATCCTCTGTGGTGTCAGAGTCATTAAAATGGCTGAGAGAATTAACACTGCAATTACACTCAGCAGACAGGAGCTTGCAAAACCAAACTAAGGACCAGTTAACAATTGTATCTTCCATTTATGTTGCAACAGCAATGACAATACAGATTTCAGTCTTTGGGAATCTAAAAAAGTCATTAGAAACCAGTATGACTCCAGTAACTGGGTGGGCCAGAGAAGGTAAGAGACCTGGGTCCTGATTCACAGAGGAAGAATGGCCCTGATATTTATGTCTGTAGTTTAACATTTGTATTAGTGGTTTAGGATTATCACATAAGCATTCTTAGCACAGTAACTGCTGTGGAAGCAGTGCATCTCACCAACTCTTTAACAGTGACACCTAATTGTAACACCCTCAAGGTGTTTTTTTCCTGAGAGCTGGACAATTTAAACACGAAAATTCTTCTCAGTGACCAGTGAATTCTCCTCTGGGTCAGCCAGATGAGCAAAGACTCATCATTTGTTTACAGCTGGCACTAATCCACTTTACAGTTGGTTGACAGCCGTATTCTTCCGAATTCCTTTGAACTATTTGTGGTCAGCTACAGGGAAAAAAGAGGTTAGGTGTGTAAGTCCAGAGTTTCCTGTATGCAGAACACACACCATGGCACACGGGTGGTGTTCTGGTGAGTTTTGCATCCACTAGGGATGGCTGTGCATATTGAGCATGCTCATTTGCAGACAGCAATTCCTCAAAGTACAACAATGTTCCAAAAGCCTTTACATTTTCTTAACTTTCCACTGAGCAGGCATTGCCTACAACGACTTTCCATCTTTTTTTCTCCTCTTCTTCTTCCAGAACAGCAACCTTGTAAAGCAACAAACTTTGCATTGGTGAGATCTGTTCAAGCATATAGCAAGTGGCTTTCTACCTGCTCGGTGCTTCCATTTGAGCCACTTCAAAGACAGGCTATAATTCTTACAAGGTGGACGGGCTGCCTATATTAGGGAAGGAAAAAGAAAAAAGGCTAAAGAGACTGGAAACTACCTGAAAATACAATTTCAACACCTTTCTTTTCTTTTTGTTTGACAAATTACACGTGGCTTCTGGCAATATTTAGGAGGTGACACAAACTCTCTTATTGCAACGTCAAACATACACCACACTTACTGAATTACCAAAGACGGTAATTCCAGTGTGTTAAAATTCTGTGTCATGCCACTGCTCCTCTGCTGGGTGCTCACTGCATGATACACACCTACTTCTCCCATACCATGGTGTGGTTACTTCCTTGGAAGAGACTCACATAAATTTTTTTTTGTCTATTTTTTTTTTTTTATTTATTTCTTACTATGCAATTGCACATAGGATTAAGAATGGAAATTGGACACTTAAATCAGGTGCAGTTGCATGACTGACTAATGATATTCCAGTATATATAATAAATGTAGGAAATTGTACCAGCTAATTAAAATAATCCTCTTTACAACACGTTAAAACACTTGAGAGGCATTGTTCAGGAAGATAAGCTCTCTCTTCTGAAGAGTCCTATGTTGTTACAATGGATCATTGCATTTCACAACTTCCAGCTTACAGGGTTGGAAAAAATTATGGTTATCAGCCGGAGTGACCTCTTGTGTGATGCCAGCCAGTGAACTTCCCCCAAGTAACCACTCCATCAATCCCACAACTTACATTTGAGATGCAATATACCTTTCAGAAAGATCCAATTTAGAGTCTAAGCAGCACCAGAATGCACGTTCCATAGGTAAAATGTTCCTACTATTAATAAGCTGCACTCCTAAAATTTCACCTTCATTGTACAATGTATTTATATAGCATCAGCTTCCAGAAATTCTTTTATCATGCCTGTTTTGATCAAGCTATAGCAATGCGTGTGGTGGAGCACCTACATACTAATTGAGAAATAATGATGTATAGGGACACATTGAAAAATCAGCAGTTCCAGGTTAGAAAATTCAAACGTGTGCTTAAAAGGCAAGGGGACAAGCATCCAGCAGTTACCACCAGTAAACTGCTAATCTTTCCTGGTGCCTCTTTTCTTCTTTCCTTTCAAATCACACTGAAGGTCAATTTTTCAAAGAAGCATGAAAAGAGAGAGCCATGGCCCTTCTGAAAGTGGACAAGATGCTCTCATGTCAGCAGGCTCTGTAAGTGACAAGGTGATTCTGAGAGAGCCCCTGAAGGCATCAGGGACTGGAGCTAGCAACACGTGCAGGCTCCAGGCTGTGCCTTTTCAGCACCTCAGCCATGGAGCAGTGACTGATGCAGCCAACAGGGCAGTGACACAGCTGCAGTCCCATTCCTCAGGCACCTTAATAAAAGTTGAAGAAATACACTTATATTCACTTCAGATGCACTGCTTGGAACTCGTTCTTGAAGGTAGGCATGCACATTCTTTCCTCCAAAGAACTAAACAGAGCTACTATACTTAAAATATGCTAAAGGAGTAGCCGCCTGTGGTCACCATTTAGTGACTAATCCGGTATTTAGAGACCTAACCCAAGAAATGAGGTATTTGGGTTATTCTCTGTAGCCTCATGCATATTCAGTCTCACGTCTCCCACTCCCAGGAGAATACCCTTACCTCCAGATTAAAGGGCTGGGAACAAACCTGCCTTCCATTGAAGCTGTACCACCACATCTAAAGGAATCCAAGATCAATTTAAACTGAGAACAAGAGGAAGAGAGAGCATGGTTCCCTGTCTTCTGTTAGGACTCTCACTTTAGGGAGAAGACACAGCTATCCTTCTAAAAGCTACATTAATTGTCTCTCAGATATTCTAGACTTATATAGTTAACATTAATCCTGAATGTGGACGCAAAGCCAGTATTCCCACATTGGTCTTACTGATACTGCCTTGACATGTAACTTCTTTATATTTTTGTTTTGATACTCTCTCTGCCACCCCTCCACTCCCAGCTGTCATCCTCACTAACCCTTAACAGTGGGAGCATGTACTCAGTTATTCACCAGGACAAACTAATGCTGCTTATCGTAAACTGCCTTCCAGAAAACAATCCTCCAACCTGAAATGTCACCCATGTTCTTTTTCACGAGATGCCTGACCTCGACTTCAACAGCTCTATTGAACAAATGAGGCCACCTTACCAGGGCAACTGGATTGGTCTGTGCCATTAACCCATATCCATCATAATTGACCAGCAACAAATCCTTGCTGCGTGGCATTTAATAAGTCATTTGCTTGTTCTCTCTCGAATCACTGGTCTATTTAAGTAGCTTTGTAATATTCTGTATGCCACTCCAGGGAGGTGAAGATTTCCAAATATCTTTAGATTGTATGAGCGGAATGAATTCTGAATTTTGGTAATTTGATTAGTCGTCATAAGCATCAAGTCACACACTTTACGGACTGCTATTACAGACTTTCCATTACCTTTTTCACTGACGCCTGCCTCCATCAAAATGTAGTTTGACAAGATTTGCTTCCAAGCTCAGTGTAATTCTGTCTTTCTTTCCTGATAGGGACAACTCATTACTTAACTGCAACAGTCTTTTTAAGACTTCTCTAACGTTCATTTTTGCCTTCATAGTTTACCTTCAAGCAGAAATATCATTTCCAGTAAAATGACTGTCACAGTATATCTGTACACAAGTTTCTCTGCAGAATCAACACATCACTACGCATACATTAAAATCTTGACCACAGCTTTAGAGACAAGGACACATCTTGAAATCTGTGAAATGCCATGGAAAAAGATGAGGCCAGGGAGAAGTTGTGGCTCTGTGGATCTTCTTCACTCCTGTGAACATACGCAGTCCTCAAGTGACAGCGTTGCATGTAATTTACCGAGTTCTACCAGTACACTAGGCTCTCCCCTTTTCTCAATTAACCTTGAAAAGCTGAGAGATGCTTCCCTGCTGGTTTCTGGATTACCCCTTAAAACTCTTGCTCTTTGTTGACAGTTACAAAACTACAGCTGCAGTTGGGAAATTAACTCTGCTGTAGTTTCTCTAATCAGAAATTTACAGTGCACTTTTCCCAACTACAGCTAACCCAATGTGCTCCAGTTTACTTCATTTCTCTGCAGAGATTTTCTGTGGTATGGAATGAATACATGAAGTTGTTATGTGGCACTGTTAGCCCTGCTGCCGTGCATTACCCATGTCCAAGGCTCCTTTTCACTACTGTTTCTGATTCCTGGCTAATTTCAGTTGCTACTTTCCTCCCGGCCTTGCCAAGAATATGTGCAAAGTTTTATAGGTTGACATCAGCTTGTGCCTTGTACTTTGTCACTCTCTTGTTTCCTGATATACTTTGCTTTAGTGCTCCTGTTTTTGGTGCCATTGGTGGTCTGACAGATGTGTAGCAATGTGGAGGGAGAAATTAAAGGTTCAGTAAGAGTCAACATCTATTTATTTCAGAGAAACGATAAGTATTCTGCGCACAATTCGGAAGTAACATTATACAGAACGTGATGTTTGAGGCTAAAGCAATTCCGTTCTGCAGAAGTGACAACAGTTGTTGGAACGGTTCTAACTTGTGGCAAAAAGATGGAAGCGATTTTTTAACAATTCTTTTTTTTTCCCCTGCCCAGATTTTGTTGTTGCCTCCGCGCGCTCCTCGGGCTGCGCAGCGGCGGGGCCCCCGCGGGAAGGGACCCTCCCCTCCCGACCCGCATCCTCTCCCGACTCGCATCGCCTCGCCGGGGCGGCGGGACGAGCATCCTGACGCCGGAGACCCGGGGCGTCTCCGCCTCCCGCGCCTCTGCGGCAGCGCCCGGCCGGGGCAGCCGCCCGCTGTGAGCAGGGACGGTCAAGGGAACAAGGGCACGCTCGCGGCGGCGGCGGCGGCGG